>JAHHUM010000994.1:0-231045 GCA_036173005.1 Crenichthys baileyi
TTCTCTCTTTTCCGCTTAAAAACATCATCACTGATGGTGAAATATTGGTGACGTGAAATAAAATGTGTTTTTTGAGTCAGGAGAACGTGAACTGGTTAGAGCAAATTGAGAAAATGCATATGAAGAAAGTAAAGCATCTCATTTGTTTAAGATCAGAGACAGCACCAATCTTCCCTTTTTTAATTTAGATTTTAGCTAAAATATTATTCTGCCTAAATTGTGTCATACGAGTGAAAGTTTTTACGACTTTTCTATTACTAAATTACATTTATCTACTTTTTCATACATCAATTATGTATAAAATGAATCGCAAAGAGATGGAAATAAGATATGAAATCATGACAGCAGAAAGTTATAATTAGACTATTATCATTTGCCAATCGCCCCTGTGGTTTCAATATGTCCTCTATGTATTTTTTCTGTTCTAAGTTTTCTAGTTTTTACCAGTAACATTAAATCTCATCATCCCAGCACTGAGAGTTGGTTAAAAATGGTCAAAGATCTTGTCTTTTAAAGCGTTTGAATTAAAATTCATTTCAGTCATTAGATTTTAGAGGACTCCATAAAAGCTAATGTTTTGTATTTTGAATAGTTCACATTAATGTGACAAAAACCAGGAATGTTTTACACAAATGCTGCAGCAGTATTTTTCTTCTTCATTTACAAGCTGCAACATTGAGATTGATAACATTGTTTTCTGAAATCAACTTTAGTGCTTTTCTCTAGGTTGGGGTTTTGTATTTAAATTGAACAAAGCAAATATTACAACACACTTTTTTTAAATATACACAATAAAATCTTTTTCTTGATTATTTGCTTAGACGAATCATTGAACTGTACATTAAGTATTCAGTTTGATCTGATCTGTGAAATAAAGTAATTATTAGTCATTTTTTTAGAAATTTGAAGAAAACGTCTTTGAAATGAAAACTTTATGAGGGGATCTCGCATGATTTGAGTAGTCGTAGAAAGCAATAATTTTTACCTGCCTCCAGGGTTTCTGCAGTGTGTTAGGTCTTAGTTTAGGTCTTAGATGAGCCCAGATTTTACATGCGAGGTCTTTGATGGGGTCTTAAATCTGTATATTTGTTCATTATTTTCTTCTTTCTAATAGTTTTTTTTTTTGTTTGTTTTAAGAGGTTTTGGGTAGCACTGTCAGACCTGTCAATATGTATTTAAATCTCCTTCCAAAAATGGGGTATTATATTTTCTTTAGGAAAATAAGGTCTAAATATTAAGTATAGTTATTTACAACCAGGTCATTTGTCTTCAAAAAAGTGTATTTTAACAAAGTTTGGCCTGAAATCACCTGTAACAACTGAGATGAAGCCTCTTGTTTGCTGTGTTTGAAGGGGGTTGAAGCGAGTTAACTAATAGTTGTGAAAGCACAAAGGTCACACGCAAAGCCAAAACAAAAAAACACTAGCTTCAGTGGATAAAGTCGTTTTCTGGTTGCCTAAACTAAAGCAAGTCATTAAGTTAACCAACCTATTATTTTGTTATTCACATATGTCTAAAATTAAAGAGTATTTAAAAAGTCCTAAATTGAGCTCAACAAAACCTAGTTATACAGTAAAACTTCCAGTTTGTGCCCTTTTTCAGTTGTTTTATTATTGGAGCGTACTCATTAGCACCCGGTTGGTTGCCTATTATAGTCTCTAGATGATGCAGATAATTTGCCTCTGCATGCACACTAGAAAATTATTCCTTCTGAAGGAGCACCACATCAAAAATGCTAATTTTAAGGCCTTTTAAACTAAAAAATCTGAAGTAATATTTGGGTTTTCCGCACCATGTGTATGAAGTCCATGACATTGCAGCTGGAGGTGAAGGTTTTCCGTCCAGCTGGAAACATTGAGCTGCTCTGTAGGCTGATCAAAGCATGCTGATGTCCAACTAAGTTCACCACAGCTCTGAGTGAAGGACACAAGTTTCTGTGAGACTGAACTTCAGCCTGGAAGCTGTACCCTCTAAACCCCCCATCCTTCTCTCTCTCTCTTTCTGACAGTTGTCTAACTTCCCTTTTGTTGCTGCGGTTGGAAACTTTAAGTTTTGACACTTTTGAAAGCAATGGCCAGACCCTGCTTGCTTGTCTTCCTCTATTGCACACTCCATCATGTTATTGCTTACTTGCTATCTTCCTCATCTAACAAACTCTGTGTAGTCTGAGAAAAGTGTGACTGCATGCATCTCCTCGAGTTGCCTAGTGGTGCACTTGTCCTGATATCAGTTTCAGAATAACATGCGATCTGATTAAGAAAGATTTGAATTTGGCCACTAACGTGAGAGATGGTCATCAGGCTAATTTGCAGCTTCTGCTAAACTGCAAAGTTTTTTTTAGTACTGCACCCTTCTTGAATTTTATGTTGTCTGGATGTAGAAGAAAACAGAATAATAGCTTTGCACATAATTCATTAAGAAACGAGAAGCAGCATAATTTACTGCAAAAGGTAGGAAAAGGGAGTGGTATTAGTGGATGTAACATATTGAAAGGGGGTAGGCTATAAATACTCTGTCCTGTTCAGCCACGAAATCTGTCATCAGAAATTTTCCGACCGCAACGCAGGAAGTTTAGAAAAAGAAATCGAGAACTGTGCCTAAAATTAAGTCAGACTCAAGTTGCATTTATACATTCACGGACACACAAACACACAAAGCATAATCGTGGGCAAAAATAAATCAGTCCTGATTATAGCAGCAGCATCTGCACATGTTTTAGTTGGGATGTCCTTTTTGTAGTTGAATTTATAAATACTTTAGATTTACGTTGTTGTACCTCATAATGCAATGCAGTGAACGAACCGATGACTGACGCAGTTACGTCCTCTATGGTTTCACACCCTGTACCGAGTCTGTGGGGATCCAGGAAAATGACCACTTGTTGATTTCTCTGGTGGCAAATCCATTAGAAGTCAAAATGTTTTCTTGCAGAAAGTATGCAGATTGAAAATACAGGCAGGTGTCAGAGCCTGCACTTATATGTATCCTGCCAAACAATGTGGTATTCATTTCGCATAACCTGTCTGTAAACAAATATATCATTTAATTTCCCTGTGCAGTTTGTGGGAATGGTATTTAAATAACAGACTTTGTGAAACAAAGAATGTGGTTTACCCTCCCTGCAAAAGACAATTTACACAGATGAAATCATAAGTAGGTACACCCTCCATCAGTTGTAGGGTGAATAAATGATGTAACCTTTGACAATTTCTAAAAATTATTTAACTAACCTCAAGCGCACAAAACAGCATGCCATAGATTGGCATGACTAAGCAAAGATGTAGCAAAAATAAAGTATACTCTAGCGTAACACATGTGCAAAATGCATAAAACCCTAGGATTTCCAGGGGTGTACTTTCTTTTTTACTATGGCTGCATCAGTGTAACTCAGGAATGATTTTATTAATCCTTTTCAATGAGAAATTGCACAATTAATTGTATTTTTATTGATGTTTAGTGAGTGATATTAGCCAACCAGATGGTAGTCAGTTTCTTTTATTAAAAGAAGGTTATGTTATTTGAGGTTATGTCATCAATATCAGATCACTACTTTCTTTACTATAGTAAAATCATTAAATCGATTTTATTACTTTTTGTCCATAAGGCAGAAAAATGAATGTAGGGTGTTTTCCATGCAGTTGTAATAAGTTTTGACCTGAGCATAGGATACAGGTAAATATTACGTCAGGTTTAAGATCAGGCATGTAAGTTCACATAAGTGTGGTGCAACAGAGAAAGTATTTGTTCACATTGGTGCAAAAATTATGTTATGCTAGGATGTCTCCTTGACCCAGTGCAGGTGGTGGGAGAAAGAAGAACCATAGCAAAAATAACATCACTGCTATAGCCTATGCAGAGTTATTTAATTAAAGATGGGGTGGGTTGGGGGGTGGGGTAATTGAATTCATGAGCAGCATGTTAGGAGATTGTAGCGGTCAGTCCTGTTGTAGAAGGCAAGGGTTTTCTTGGTCAGATTGTTTTGCACAGAAAGATCAGTGCTGATTTGTCCTTCCAAGACTTGTCCTGACGGAGTTGTACCAAAGAAGGGGAACCCGATACAATAAAGAATTTCAGGTTTTGCATGTGTCTTTTAGTTCGTCATACATCTTTATTTTGCTGTTGATAAAAATCTGATAGAACTGTAATGTCAACACTTGATTGTTTGTATGACACAGTTAGCCAGCACATGCAAGGTTTCATCATCTGCAACAAAAAACCTTTTCTATGATCAGTTCTGCACCCAAATATCCTCAACCTTTTGATTAATGAGGCCCGATATGCTTTATATAAACAAGAATCTCTGACCTTTTGCAGACTGAAATTGTGTCCTAATCTTTCATAATGTAATATCACACACCCTTGTCTTATTAAAACTTTATTTGCTGAAGGTATGATAAATGGACTGAACTTATATAGCGCTTTTCCAGTCCTACAGACCACTCAAAGCGCTTTACACTAGAGCCACATTCACCCAGTCACACTCACTAACGCTCACACATTCATACATTCATACGCAGATCAGTAGGCAACTTGAGGTTAAGTGCCTTGCCCAGGGGCACATCGACATATGGCAGGAGGAAGCTGGAATCGAACCCACAACCTTCTGATTACAAGATGACTACTCTTCCTACTGAGCCACAGTCGCCTGATATGTTATTATTTTTATGGATTTGTTTTTATAGTTTAGAGGGCATTTGATAAGTCATTTTGTTGACATTATCTGTATAACATCGAAAACGTTGTCTAATTCTACTAAAACCCGCCTCCTCAGAGGCTGATTGGTCAGTTTTTTGTTGTGGAAGTATCCAATTGGTTCCCTTCTTTTTAAAATTTTGTCTCAGTTACACTTCCTCTTTTAAAATGTTGACTTTTTAAACCTTTAATGATGATAGCCACAAGCTCATGAAATGCGTAGCTGTTTTCTCAACATTGCGGGAGCTGCTGGAGTCGTTATCTGCTCGCTCAGTGATCACAAATATGTCTAGCTGACAGCCTTCAAACATGAATCATCAGTGTGACTCTCTCTCTCAGGTGGTACCACGGTCACCTGTCCGGCCCAAACGCAGAGAAGCTGCTCACTGCCCGAGACGAGCC
This sequence comes from Crenichthys baileyi, assembly GCA_036173005.1. NCBI lineage: Eukaryota > Metazoa > Chordata > Actinopteri > Cyprinodontiformes > Goodeidae > Crenichthys > Crenichthys baileyi. The sequence continues at coordinate 5,095 of JAHHUM010000994.1, forward strand.
GGGGACATTCCTGGTCAGGGAGTCACTGTCCAAACCCGGAGACTTCGTCCTCTCCGTTCTGACAGATGAAATAAGCAAAAGCGGATCAAAGAGGGTCTCCCACATCAAGATAATGCGCCAGGTGTGTAGTTTTGTTAGTCTTTTTTTCTTCTCCTGTGAATAAACAGAAAGAAGGGGCTAAAACAGACCCGAGCGATACTGGGGGTTATTTCCAGAGCCGTGCAGTGAAGTCTAAAATAAAATCTCATTTCCCTGTCTTATACAATAATAGACTTTTGCTCACAGTTCAACTGTCAGGTGTTAACCATCTGTTTACTTTGGCTTCTAAAGCATTAAAAATAATTTTCTCTAAAAAAAAAAAAGACCACAGTCTAAGCAGATGTATACCATAAAGTCAGTGTAGTAGTTTGTGAATAAAACGCTCTCATCACTTGATAAGTCATGGTCGGGGCTGTTGCATTTTTATTTTTAGCTCACTGAATCCACTAGTCAGCCTTTTATTTAAATGGAGTGCATTTTTCCTGTGGATCTGTTAAGGCTCTTAAAGGTTTTTTTCAGTAAGCTTGCAGATCAGATCAGGTGCAGTTTCACCGTTGCACTGTGCTCTAATCCCCTCTGTGTTTGCTTCTGTTGAAAGCAACAGATGAGCGTGACTGTGTTACCATGCATTTACAGGGGATTGCAAAAGTATTTCCACCTCCTAAAACATTTCCAATTTTTTTCTTGCTATAACCCCAAACTTTCATGTGTATTATTTGGATTTTCTGTGATAGACAAAAACAAAGTAGTGCATAATCGTAATGTGGAAAGAAAACGAGATGACATTTACATTTTTTTTGTGATAAAAATCTAAAAACTGTGATCTGCATTTTTATTCAGCCCCCCTGTAGGTCTGGTTGGATATTTTAAGCTTTACGCATCTACCGACTGAAATTTGTGTCCATTCTTGTATGCAAAATAACCCAAGCTCAGTCACATTAGATGGAGAGCATCTGTGAACAACAATTTTAACCTCAGATTCTCAATTGGATTGAGGTCAGACTTTGACTGGGCCATTCTAAAACATGAACATACTTTGACCTAAGCTACTCTTTAGTAGCTCTGGCTGTATGTTTAGGGTTGTTGTCCTGCTAAAAGGTGAACCCCTCTGCCGGTCTCAAGTGTTTTGCAGCCAACGTTATGAGTTATATTTCTTAAATGTTCGATCAAATTGATATGATTGTAAGTGTAATTGTGTTTTTGCGTGTTTTGCAGAATGAAAGCTACACAGTGGGAGGCTCAGACTTGTTTGACACGCTGACAGAACTGGTTGAGTTTTACAAGCGCAAAGGCATCGAGGAGATCTCTGGAAACTGGGTCTATCTTAGACAGGTCTGAGTTAATCATGAAACTGCGACAAGCTGTGCACCTCAGCTTTGTGTTATGAGTTCAAAACAGGAGAAGCTCGGCCACACAGATCGGAAAAATTAACTCACACATTTGCATTTGGCCTCTTTGAGGTTTTGTTGTAATGCTCTCATTAGCTTTTCTTTCATCTTATCTCCTTTATCTTTTTCCTGCAGCCGTATTTCTCCACCAGGGTGAACGCTGCAGACATCGACAGCAGGGTGAAGCAGCTGGACCTCACCTTGAACAAGCCGTCCGAGGGTGAAGGGGAGAAGACCAAGGCGGGCTTTTGGGAAGAATTTGACGTAAGATTTAACCTGGCCTTAGTTTATTTATATCGCTTCTTAGGGTGCTTTGTCTTTGACGGGGGGAAGAACAGGAACATCCTGAAGTGGGCCAAATAAACATCAGTCGCCTTTTTAGAAACTTTCCATTAGCATTTCAGCTTTCACGTCATTGAGGCAGAAATTAGCGTAGAGCTGGTGTGCTGCCCTCTGCTGGGGTTCATTTACAAAATGGGCCTGAAAAATTTAATTTAACAAAACTATATAACAGTTTGTGGTACTCCACATTAATATGATGCCAGTAATATATCATCAGAATAGACAGCAAGGGTTTGTAAATGAGTGATATTTTTCCCTGACTGATTTAACTGAAAATAGTTTTAGGAAATTAACTTGCTGTTACATATTAAACGTGCATATCTGACCAGCTAGCGTTGCAAAAACTCAAACCTGAATCAGTTTATGAAACATAAACACACAATTGGGAAACTAAAATAAGGATGCTTCATGTTACCCAGCAACCACAGGCCATAAAAAAATGTATTACTGTTATTTCACAATAATAGAGGAGGAGATATTCAAATGCATTAGTTAAATAACATGTCATTAAAATATATCAGCTTTAAATGCAAAATATTACATACAAAGTGCCTCTTTAGACTTTAACATGTAATATTTTAGGTAGTATCGTCTTCCTCATCTTTTTCATACTTTGCTTCCAAGGATTCAGACTTTTTTCATCTTTCAAGTAGTCTGATGACTACTTTCTGGAAGTATTTCTGGCTGCTTTTTCACTCGTTACACAAGTATTTTAGAAGATTATTTCAATGCTATTAAGCCACAATTTCACAACAAGAACTACACGTAACAGTCAACTCAACAAACAGCCTGCCTTTAGGTTGGATCTTTTGGCACCTTTGTTCCAAGCAGCCTCTGGCTCCCAAAAACCCAGAGATCGTTGCTACTACCTTTTAGTGCAACAATGGTTAAGAAAAATCTGTAGTTGCTGAATGACCTCAGGCGTCGTTCAGATCCTGTGTTGAAAGCTTACAGGATTTTTTTATGTTTCATAAGATCAGTCCTTTCATATGCTGTTTGTCTCACACTTCTTCTTTTGTCTGCCTCTTGTTAGGTTTCCTCATTTTGTGACACACTGCACACTATGCTATAGTATTATAACACCCAAAGTAAAACAAGCATCTGTGTGAAACGCTGGAAAATCTGGAGAAACCTGGAGAAATGCTGAGTAACTAAAAGGTCACAGGACTATTTGACCTTTTTAGGCCAACATTTAGGAAAAATTGAGTCATTTAAACAAATATATATATCGTTACTGTATGACTAAAGCTGAATCTGGCTAATTTGACTTTGCATGTATCTGAGAGTTGATTAATTATATCATATTAATTAAATATTATATTTATTTACTTTATTGTATTATTTATTTTCAATAAAACATAAAAAACCTGAACAACTATCAAAGGCTCCTTTATCCATTGTCTTTAAAGTGAGTTAAAAATCCTTTAGTCTAATTAAGTCTATTTTAAAAAGTTGCGCGTCTAATTATGAAGTAGCATAAAACAGAAATAATCAAAGCTTCAGTCCCGGTAGTTAATTACTTTCCACCCAGCCAATTCTCTTGACCTTGCTTGAAATCTGGTGGCCTCGTAATTGGTCATATGAGGACACACTTCTTTGTTTTGTTTCTTTTTTGTGAAAATCGGTACTGTTCACATTTTTTTGTTATGTGCAATTTTTATATTTAATTTAGTGACTCAGCAATAATCTTTCTCTGCTGATAGGCTCTCCAAAAGCTGGAGGCAAAGGTTAAAAAGAGCAGAGAGGAAGGCCAAAGACCAGAAAATAAGAGCAAGAACAGATACAAGAACATTCTTCCCTGTGAGTTTGATTCTGTAAATAAAATCTACTCATTCTGGTGCCAGCCGTGACCATTTCATCACTCTATGTGTGTGTTTTCTCTCACAAGTCAATGACACCAGAGTCATCCTGCAGAACGCTGATCCCGAAGTTGTCGGCTCAGATTACATCAACGCCAACTATGTGAAAGTAAGTCCATGAAGACCTGATCCTTGCAGCAGCGCAAACAGCACCAGGCACGTTGGTTTGTTTGTGTGCTGATTCTCTGGTCCGTCTTTGCAGGACAAACTCTGGGAGTCTGGAGGACAGAAAGTTTACATCGCCACTCAGGGTTGCCTAGCAACAACTGTGAACGATTTCTGGCAGATGGTGTGGCAGGAGAAGACGCATGTGATCGTAATGACGACACGAGAGGTTGAGAAAGGCCGGGTGGGTATCAAAATATATCCTACACATTTCATCAAGCACCTTTAAAGTCATTTGAACTGAGAAAACAAAGAAATTATTAATTAGATTATTATAAAAAATTTTATTATAAAAATAAAAAATTTATTATAAAAGCTTATTATAGTTTAGGTCTTTATAACAAAGATTAAATGTCAGATTCCAGGTTCACAGTTTGGAACGAGCTGCAGAGAACCATAAATACAGCGCTCTGCAGAAGTATTCACACTCCTTAAGCTTTTCCACTTTTTTGCAACGTTACCACCTTAACAATTAGATAAGTGTGGCAAGCCCCCTATACTTTGAAATCCAGTGCAATAAATTTGCTTCCCAAGCCACCTTGTAATTGAACAGAGACCTCCTGTGTGCAGTTTAATCTTAGTATAATAAAGCTACTTTTAGAGAGCCTCAGAGTTTTATACAACTGTGGCATGAAGAAAGCCTCTGTTTTAAGAAAGCCATAAGAAGCCCTGGTTGTAGCTTTAGGAGCACAGCAAACATGTGGAAGAAGATGCTCTGGTCAGATGAGATCAGACTTTTAGATTTTTGGCCTACATGCAAAGTATGTGACACAAAACTAACACAGCACATCACCCTGAATACATCACAATGAAACATGGTGATGGCAGCATCATGCTGTGGGAATGTGTTTCTTTTCTTAGAAGGCCGTCACGGGTTCGAGTCCTGGCCCGTTGACCTTTGCTGCATGTCTTCCCCCTCTCTCCACCCGTTTCCTGTCAGCTCACTGTCCAAAAATAAGAAATTAAAGGTCACTAGTGCTGCAAAAAAATATTTAAAAAAGAGATTCAAGGACAATCGTAGGCTGCAAAAGTGCAGACAAAGCAAACAAAAAACTTTGAGAAATGTGAGTTTGTGTTTTTTTTTATGTTATGCAGAATAAATGTGTGCCATACTGGCCTGAACATCAAACCTCCAAGGAGTTCGGCAAATACGTGGTTTCCTGTGAGTCGGAGTTGGAAGCTGCGGATTACAAAGTCCGACTTTTAAAGATCGCTCCTGTGAACCAGGTGACTTCTAACCTCTGACTTCACCATTGCTTAGCTCTATGCACATTTATGTGAACGTATCTTCGGGCCTTTTTAATATTTCAAGTTTTTTTTTTTTTTTTTTTATTATCCCCAGGCCAAACTTTCCCATCCCATTTGGCACTACCAGTACCTCAGCTGGCCTGATCACGGCGTCCCTCAGGAGCCAGGTGGAGTCCTCAGCTTCCTCACACAAGTCAACACTAAACAGGCTGAATATCCTGAAGCCGGTCCCATGATCATCCACTGCAGGTACAAAGGTTACAAACCATATCTTTCATGATCCCGTGTTAACAGGTAGTACTCGGTTTGAGATTAAAAAGAAGATATTTACAGAAATATGATTAGTACAGATGTAAGTCTTGGAGTTTTTCTATGGGATTTAAGGCCAGTTTCATTATACAGAACCATTTATTCACAAGTACGGAGAAAATGTGTTTATTAAATGAATTACATTAAGATTATGGCTGCACATTAGTAAGAAAACATTCAATAATCTTTGTGAATGTCGCAAGAACAGTATGACTTCCAGCTACTGGGGAAATGCATTATATTCATCTCCACAGCAAGTTTTTATGGAAAAGAATATTCAGTTTTACTTCTGTGAAAGTTGATAATAATTTTACATTCTTGTCAGTATTTATAATATGTAAGGGTGTTCGCACAGCCTTATAGCACTAACATGGCTTCACATACCCGCTCACACACAGTGGGTTTTGTTCCAAAAACAGCAGGTGAAGTGCTTTTTCACCTGAAAGTGCTTAATAAGCACGGTTGTCAAATCTGGGAGAAGTAAAAACTATTTATCAGTGACTCCTGATCCAAACTTTTTAACCAACAATTAATATTACAGTTAAATGGTAGGCTGATCACAGGGTTTCTATGCAGCCTGGAAAAGCACAAAGTTTGATATATTTTCCTGGATATGAATAAAACATAGAATATGTGAAATATATCCATCCATCCATCCACAAACAATGTTACTTTATTTGTACCTCTAGGTAGATTTGTTTTGCAGGGTTGAAAAATACAGTTACACCCACACTGGAAAAAAAATATCGTAACCTAACCAGAACCATAAAATATAGCAGTACTCAAAAACCTCAAGACTTCACAAATCAAATCAAAGGACCCAGAAGAGTTGAGCAAGGCTTAATAATCAAGACAAATGAATAAATAATCAGATATGCAGGGAATAAAACCAAATAAAGCCAAAATCAAACTAAAATAAAAGTGGACCAGAAAGTAAAAATACAACACAGTTAAGGTTTTTATGTAAGAAGAGCTGAGAACCCTGGAAATACAACCATTTAGACCGATCTAAATTAAACTACATACACTGCAGTTTGATTCTAGTTATTGTCCCATGTACTTAAGCTCATACCAGCTTGGTAAAGCTTGGTAAATGGTTATCTCTTTCAGATATCACAATGCCATTTAACACGTTATCAGATCAGTAATGATGTTTACTGGCTTTTCAGCTGCATTCACATTTCATTTAGTTTTTCTCTGTCAATCTGTGCAGTGCTGGAATCGGTCGGACGGGTACCATCTTGGTGATTGATATGATTATCGAGACCATTGATACTCTAGGTAAGAAAACAAAAAAGTACTTAAAATGTACAGAAGGCTTGTTTCTATTGCTGTTTTATCTCACTGCCTTTCTGATTGACTTCTGGGTTTAACTGCAGGTCTGGACTGTGATATAGACATCTCAAAATACATACAGATGGTGCGAGAGCAACGCTCTGGTATGGTGCAGACCGAGGCTCAGTATAAATTCATCTACCTGGCTGTTTCCGAGTACATACAGACCACTAAAGCCAAGGAGAACGCCTCAAAGGTGAGAAAACTGAACAGAAGAGGCTCATTGCACCTCTTCATTATAATTTTTTTAATGTGTGTTCTGCAGAGCAGGGAAGGACTGGTTCAATGCCAGCATAGTGATACACAATCAGAGCAGCTTGTAAAAGCTGAACGTTGACCCACTGAGACAAAACAATCGACCACAAAGTTTAAACTTGCAGATCTGCCTATGTCTGTTTGACTAATTCTGTAACAGCCGTGTGTGAAACACCCCTGTTTGTGTCTTCCTCAGGAAACCGACACAGAGTATGGAAACCTTCAGCTCAAACACCATCCAGCCAGCAGAAAGGTGTCAAAGTGAGTGAAGCAAATGGCTTTAAGACATTCACAACAGTCCTCTAAATGTCACACTGCTGCCCCATTTTCTTCAAAAACATGCCCAAATGTGTTTAGGCTGGGGTGTGCAGCCTGTAGGAGGAGCTGACCTGCAGACTGTGTGGGGGGAGAGGATGGTGAACCTGTTGTGGCTGCAGCTGGACTCTGATACGGTCTCTTTTTCTTTAAAGAACCACAGTGCAGCAGATTTTAATGTCAGACACAATGTTTGTAGTAATTGTGATTCAATCCAAAGTGTTCCTTTTTTAAAATAGATCTGTGATTGGAGAAAGAGAAGAGGATCATTTTAAAAACTTAACAGTGATAGGAAGTTTACAGAAAGAGGTTTAGAGCTGCAGTGAGTGTGTGAAAGTCAATTAATGTGCGCGTTCATATGGTGTGTGTAGGTCAACACTACATACATGCACAGTCTGTGCTTTTCAGTTTGTTCAGATTATTACCAGAAAACTTTAAAAAGTGTCACAAAGAGCAGAATACACCAACACAACAGACTTCAAAATGCTGATCAGACCTCAGCCACAGCCAGGTTGGGGATTAACTAACCACTTTCTTTTATTTTGGTGGGGAAAAACACAAATCGGTTCATTCTATAATCTGTTAACAAAAATTATTACAAAAATATTTTCATTTTTCAAACACTTTCTGAATACATGCACATATATATAATCTTCAAAGTTTACAGTGGAACCCACATATTTTCAAACATTGAATAAAAGGACACCGAACCGTTTTTTTCTACCTATCTCATATTAAAAAGGTGTAAAACTTTCCTGTTTTACTCCCTGTTATTCCACAAGTTTCCATACACTCAGTTTGGGAAAGGACAGATTTTGATGAAAACTTTGTGAGCTTCTGATAGGTTAATTTACAACCACACCTCAAACAGGCTGCTTCCTTGTGAATTCAAGGAAAAATCAAAAGAAATCAGGCAAGATTTCAGGAAGAGAAGTGTCCAGTTCAACCAGTCCAGTTCATCCTTGGGGGAGAATTTCTAGATGTCTGAAAGTGCAGCGTTCATCTGTTCAAAGCATCAGACGACAGGAATCTCCAGCCATCACATCTGTGTCCCAGAAATGAAGCTGTTTCCAAAACAGCTGCCGTCATCCACATATTTTAATAGTTTCATCGTTAGAAAATAAAATGTTTAGTAAAAAGTGTCCATTTAGATTATCTTTGTAACTGCAGTCACTTTTAACCTTTTTATCACCATCAAATCAACGGTTTTTCTTTACCCTTTAAAACGGAAACATACAGTAATTTGAAAAACAGACAAAAACTAAAAGCTGAGCTCGTCTAGAATGAAAGCACTAACTCACTGCACATTCCTTTCTAGTCAACTCACCTCAGTGCTCCTCTTTGATAAAATCCTAATTCAGTTGGATCACATTAGCTGTAAAAACCTTTGATTTTGTTAAAAAAAAAAAACAACATCCCTATTGTTTCAGTTACTTACCTGCAGGATGGTCGGAGAGAGGAGTTTAAACCACTTTGCTCCAACTCAAAACACAAAGCTGAACCGTCTCAGCTGCCAGCACACACAGACACTCAGCAGCTCTTTCTCACTGAAATACATTCTCCCCCAAACAGAGTGCCGACATATGATATCAAAATGAGCTGTGTTACCCTCAGGTTCCCCGTTTAAAAAATTGCATTGTTCTCAAAAATGTCAGCTCCACTCAGGAAGGCGTTTCAAGTATATGTCACGGATTTACAACTTTTCATTTCCATGTAAAAGAGGGTCAAAGACAAAACAAACAAACAAGAATTAAAGATATATGGGGTAATTCATCCAGTGAGGAGAGAGAAAGTCAGGAGAAATGTCTGAGAGCAGCAGCTTGGAGACTTAAAGAACGGCACCCTACGGGGGGCAATAAAGTGCCCTGTCTTGAGCTCCGTCTGCCTGTAAGTCACTACAGTAATGAGTGGCGGCTTGTGACAAAATCTGCAGTTGCCTCTGTGGTCTGGCTGTTGACTCCGTGCTGTGATTAACTGTTCTGGCTATTGGGTCCTCATCCCTGAGGTTTGGGTTATTCTTTCCCTTAAACACAACATTATAAGTGTCTAATAATCCTTAGGGCAAAACGTTTTTCCAACTGATGGATAAGAAGATATCAGTTGTCCCAACCTGTGTTTCTTCTACAGAGCTCATCCAAATTTCCTGATTAGATAATCCTTTTTCTGTGTCTTATTAAAATTTTGAATTGATTTTAAAATGTAAATGTCAATTTTTATTTAATTATGTATATTTTAAATATTTTTATTTTTCCTAGCTCTATAATATGACGACATGCCTTCAACTTTTATATATTAAAAACAAATGAAATTCATACATAACTTTAGGTGAAACACTTCTAAGACAAAGTTTCCCCACTGGAAAGTAAATTAATCAAGTTAGCTTGTCTACATTTCAGAATATTTAACGATGGAACAATTACTTTTAACAAACTGTCCTGCTTTGCTTCAGCTTTTCCCACAATGCATTGCTTCTGAGGTGAAAAAGGAAGATGAACTGGTTTGGCATGATATGATTCCTTTTAGAGGCATCTGTCTGTATCAAAATAAATAACCTGTGATGCCAATAAAATAAATAAACTGACTACAACGACCACAACTGTATGTCCATTTTGGAGAAGTTAAGTTGGTAGTTTGTGCAATGAGGTAAATGTGCAGCTTCTTCTGCAATTATTGGAACACTATTTAGCATTCAACGATCAACACCTCAAAAAAGTGCAAATTTAGAGAGAGGTCATGTTTGATTATTTAGAGAACAGAGCTGTCGTGTACATATATATTTAGTTATTTTAGCCTTGCAAAAACAACTAAACAATAGAATAAAGGAGTTTATTTCACTGGTTTAGGACAGCCATGCTGGGAGCAAATTCAAGCCGAACATTTCACATCAAAAATCCAGCAACTTCAAAAAAAACTGTCTGACTGTTACGGATCATTCCCTACTGTAACGACAGCAATACTAACCAATCCATCCAGGCGCCACTCATTTTTGCACCAAAATCATCTTTTGACCATGAGCATGAGCTCACCTCGTTGAGAAGAGGAAACAGATTTCTCAACAAAGCGATGGTATCAAGATAAGAAAAGCACATGAAAACTAATAACTCCTTTTAATTGCATATCTTTGTATTTTGTTTGCAGCACCTGCAACCTATCAGCTGCTTTGAATTACAGTGCCTTGCGAAAGTATTCGGTGAGGTTGAATGGAGAGCGTTTGTGAACAGCAGTCTTCAGCTCTTTCCACAGATTCTCGATTGGATTCATGTCTGGACTTTGACTTGGCCATTCCAACACCTGTATACGTTTATTTGTGAACCATTCCATTGTAGATTTGGCTTTATGTTTTGTATCATTGTCTTGTTGGAAGATAAATCTCCGTCCCAGTCTCAGGTCTCTTGCAGACTCCAACAGGTTGTCTTCCAGAATTGTCCTGTATTTGGCCCCATCCATCTTCCCATTAATTTTGACCATCTTCACTGTCCCTGCTGACGAAAAGCAGGCCCAAACCATGATACTGCCACCACCATGTTTGACAGTGGGGATGGTGTGTTCAGGGTGATGAGCTGTGTTGCTTTTACGCCAAACATATCGTTTTGCATTGTGGCCAAACAGTTCGATTTTGGTTTCATCTGACCAGAGCACCTTCTTCCACATGTTTGGTGTGTCTCCCAGGTGGCTTGTGGCAAACTTTAAACGAGACTTTTTATGGATATCTTTGAGAAATGACTTTCTTTTTGCCACTCTTCCATAAAGGCCAGATTTGTGCAGTGTACGACTGATTGTTGTCCTATGGACAGACTCTCCCACCTCAGCTGTAGATCTCTGCAGTTCATCCAGAGTGATCATGGGCCTCTTGGTTGCATCTCTGATCAGTCTTCTCCTTGTTCGAGATGAAAGTTTGACCAGAGGTTGACCAGTTCAAGGGGGCCAAATACTTTCGCAAGGCACTGTAACTCCAACAAAACCTTGCAATAGAATAATCATTTTTTTATTTAAACGATTATTACCGATTCATTAAAATGGAAAAATAAATAAGGGTCCGTGCAAATAACACAATCTCCAATTTGAAAGAAAGATTCAATTTTAAGCAGGAATTTTGAACAGTGCAATGCAGTAAGATGAGGGCTGAAGCCTCTCTATACATGGGCCACATGCTCTACCTCTGCACCAGCGCCACGCCTGTCCTTATATTTTTCATTCTTATTGCAGTAAATTATAAACAGAGCCACCCACTAGGTTGCTGCATGCATCATATTGCACTAGCATGACTATTTCAGTTAATATTCTTCAGCCAGAAACTGGGACGGTGCCTATTTTCTTTAAGGCAAAAAAAAGCAGTCAGTACTTTTACTTCCTCTGATCTGTCACTGCTGTTCCTCTGTGAACTGAGAACCAGAAGTTAAAGCAAGCTGCATCAGTTACAGTCAGTCTAAAAGTGTTAGCCGTGTTGGTGGGAAGTCAAGGTCACCCATTATCCTTGAATTGATTTAAGTTTTGCACACAATGTCCTCATTACTTTATAATACATATATTTGCTGCATTTGATAAAATGAGTCAAATTAATCCTTGCTAATCCTGCTTTTGTTTTTAGAGCTGCAGCCAATACAGGTTAATGACATAGGTAGTGTCTGTGAACAGATGCTACTGTAGTTGTGGATTTCTCTTGTTTTTTTTAAGCCTAAACAAGCTTAAATATGTCTTTAGTTTGGTGTCATTTGCAGTCTCTGCCTGTCAATATACAATTATTATTAAACATGTTGAGAAATGCACGTTATTATTCCATTCACACAGGTTTAAAGGCTAAGAGTGAAACTTTTGATTACCTGTTCAGCAAGTGAAAGTATTTACAGTTCTATTTAGATGTTTTCCATCATTTTCTGATATTAATTTAGGCCTTTTAATGATTTATTTTAACCATTCAATATTTATAGTGGAATGATCATCTGAGAAACAACATCAATGATTTAAAAAAAGAAAAACTGTGTGAGGAAGTTTGATTTTTCTCTGGGTTTTCTCTCATCCACAAAGGATAAAATGATTTTACAGCAAAACTGCTTTGATATAATTAGGGTCGGCTAACTTTGACGCCCTGGCATCAATCAAATTTGTAAAACCATATTTAAAAATCGGGCCTGTTTCAATAAGAGAAAATCAACTATGAGTTCAAACTTGTGCTCCCAGTCCTTGTTAACAAAACTAATTGCAGTTGTATGCTATATAATCATTTCACCTTGGAAAAATAACAGGATAAATAAATCATTAAAAGGCTAAAATTAATATAAATTTCATGCCCATGAGGAGTGTAAACAAACCTTTCAGCAGAACTGCACATAATCTTTTTAGATGTGTACTATTTACTGTAAGCTGTACTTTTAGACCCCTTAATAGTGTTCAAAGCTGCAGTGACTCAGTTTCTGTTATTTATACCTTGACACAGTGCAGCACTCTTTTATAGCTGCATTTATGTTTTATAGAGGCAGATTTTAAACAAATACAGAAAAAGTCAACACTAGATGCAGAGTTAGTAGTTATACGTCCTTAATTAACGTGTAATAACACTAAATCCTACATTTCTCTCAATACAGACATGCTTTAGTGCTCCTCTTTCTTAAGGGCTCAGTTGTTTTCAGAACATTAAACAGATTCTAGTTAAACGAATCTTAAGTAGCATTTTTTAAATGTTTTTTTTTCCAGTAATTGATTCGTTCTATTGATGAGTCAAAGTTGAGTGGGAGCTTAATGGGTTGCAAACAAGTTTTTATGCTGTACAAATAAATGAGACACCCTGTTTGTTCTATTGACTGAAAAGGGTTTTGTGACCTCTCAACCTTTTCTTAAGCAAATGAGCAAAGTTCCACTTATCCAATTATAAACACAGACTCACCAGTTCAAGTCGACAGCCCAACCACACTGACCCAGTTGGAGCTCTCAGTAGTTGGCCGGCAGATTTAATTGATTCTTCTCATGGATGGTTTGATGTTTTAGTTTTGTTTTGTTATGCTTCAGCCCCTCTCTGTTTAATAGCTCAAGAAATCAATATTCATCTCTGTGTTTTTTCCAGGAACAAGGAGGACGTCTACGAGAATCTGTCGAAAGGAAAGAAAGATATGAAAAAATCAAAGTTTGAGAAGAAAACTGGCTCGGTGAAGAAAAAATAGATGACACTGCAAGGTTTCTTTGTGTCATATTTATGCAGGCGCTGTTTTTGTTAAGTGCAGAGACCACTGGATATAAATTAACTGTTAAAAATGAAAACCAAATGTGTTGACATTTTATAAACCATATGGTGGCTGGATTATGTGTTTGTTGGAAATAAAGGCAGAATATGTGAAACATGCGGCCCCTTTCCTGATGTGTTTATTAAGACTCCATGATCTTTGTGACGAACAGCCTGTAATAGGAGTTACCTTTTATCAGTCAGCTACTGATGGTGGAGTTTACAAACATTTTGATTATGAAAAAAATCACTGTAAAAAACCTTTATAATTTTGGGTTTTAATTATTTTTACTTACTGTTTTCTAAAAGTCCCACCTTGGCATTTCAGTCAGGCTGAGTTCTAGATTAAACAACTGTGACCCTTTTATTTTTTTGTCATTCTCATGTGTATTTGCTACTGTTTGGGATAGATGTCCTGTTGATGACCCACGCTCAACTAAAATTCAGACAAATTACCTCACATTAGACCCTAACATGCGTTTGTATCCTGAGTTCATGATTGGCTCAATGACTGCAGGTTACCCAGGTCCTGAAGCTGCAAAGCATCACCACTCCACCACTATGCTTAACAGTTGAAATAAGGCATTTTTTACTGTTATTCTGTGTTCTGTTTTTGCCAAACGTTTGGCAAACGGAGACATCTATTCTTTGTTTCATTTTCCAGAGAATATTATTCCAGAATTTTGTGGTTTTAGATTTGCATACCAAAGTCATGCTGCCATATTTGTTTTAAAGAGATGAGACTTTACTCCGGTGACCTTTCCAAACAAGCCTTGCATGTTACGTTTTTTTTCTAATTTGACTGTCATTAAAATTGACATTTCAAATGCTGACTGAAGCCTATAGTGTCTGGGATGGAGCTCTGGAGCTCCTTTTTGTCTGATTTTGGGATAAATCTGGTCCGCGCATGACTGCAACAACCAAATAAGATCTGCAGAAACAAGTGGTTCATTCTTAATGTTTTTCCACCTTGTTATTTTTTGATTTCTTTCTCCAAATTCGGAGTTTACATACCTTAAGTTACTTTGCTTTTAAACTTTTTGGTTTAAAATGTGTGATTCAATCAAGACCTTGTGAAGAGAGAAAGAAGAAATCAATCCAGAAGCAACATAAAAACCAGGTTACAGTTTAAAAAAAGCACTCGAGGACAAAGACCATAGTCATACACTATACTTTTATACTCTATACTTTTTATGCTCTACTTTTACATGTACATGAACTTTGATGAAATCCTATTAATCTATAAGGTTCAATTTGTTGATGGACCCACCATTGCCAGCAAAAGCAACTTTAACTGTTCTGTAAACATCTTCCCCAAGGTTTACGAGTGTGTTCATAGTTAGACGAGTAGACTAGAATTGCAGCCTCTGCTCTATTTCATCCCAAGGTGTTCAAGAAGGTTGAGGTCAGGACTCTGTTCTGGCCAGTCAAGTAAACTTGCAAGCCTAAGAGCACAACGCCAACTTTGAAGTACGGAGGTGGCAGCATTGTGTTGTGTAGTGGACAACATTAATGTTGAGACATGTCAAGATGTCAGCAAAGACGTTAAAGCTTGTGTGCCAGTGGGTCCTCCAAATTAACAATGACACTAGGCATGCAGCCAAATTAATTAGAAAGTGGATTAAAGAACAACAGTCATGATCTCAACCCCATAAACATTTGTGAGCAGATCTAAAAAGGTGCGTGAGAGTGAGGTGGGCTACAAGCCTGACCCAGTTACACCAATTCTGTCAGGAGAAATTGACTAAAACTGGTTCTTAAATGTTCCAAGTGCTAAACAGTCCATTGTGCACCAATGTACTCGGATAATATTTATATGTTATGTTTAGGTCACTCAGGCCATACATCACCAGGCGAGTGTGTCCTATGTGGCAGCCATCTTGTATTTACAGGTAAAGAGGAAGGATGTGAACTGGCAAGAGTAGGAGTTTAACTTGTTGAACAGAAATCCAAATTAAGAGAAGTGTGAAATGACATACATGGTATATGTGTATGCAAGGCATGTTTGCTTTATAGTTCATTACTGAGAAATAATTGATAAGGTTGTCTGCTCTTTGTGTTATAACAGTGTCAATATCACTTGTTGCAAAAATGTTGCTTTGTGTGTGAAATTCCTGAGGAAAATCAACCCACCCACTGTTTTAACCACAGTCTAGTATTTCCAGTTCTTTGCAAAGTATTCAAACTCCTTGATCCTTTTTGCCATAGAACAACACAAAGTAGTGCATAACTGTGGAGTGGAAACAAAAGGGTGATTACGTGATTTTCAGAATTTTCATTCCTTTCACTGGAGTTACAGCTTTAGGTCTTTTGACTCATCCATCTCAGTGTGGTTTGGTTCATCCACAAAACAGGACAGGTCCAGACTGCAACGAATAATCAGGACTGCAGAGAGAATCATCAGGGCTGACCTTCCCTCCATCCAAGACTTATACAGGTCTAGGGTCAGGAAAAGAGCTGCTAAAATCTCTGCAGACCCCACACACCCTGCACATAAACTGTTCAGAGTTTTACCTTCAGGCCGACGCTACAGAGCGCTGTTCACTAAAACCAGCCGCCACAGAGACAGTTTCTTCCCCCAGGCTGTTTCTCTGTTGAACATTCAATAGAGTACAAAACAACAGCATACAGATGTTGCAAATGCACCTTTTTATTTATATATGTGTATATTGTACATTGTAAATATGTATATTCTGTAGTGCAAAAACAAAAACCAAAGAGCAAAGTGTACCGGAGTCAAATTCCTTGTTTGTATGTTCAAACTTGGCAATAAAGCTGATTCTGATTCTGATATCTGCCAGATTTCCACATGTCCTAACTACATTTCCCTCCCCAGTTTTTCTTTGCACAATAGCTCAAGCTCGAACAGGATAGAGAGCATCTGTGAACATCCGTTTTTAAACACATGTACATGCTTCCCTCTAGAGCATTCCATTGTAGCTCTGTGTGTTGAGGGTAATCTTTACAGTCTCTTAACAGGTTTTCTTACCACTCATGGAGGGCCTTGGGGTGCAGGTTCACCATTGGAGTGCCGCAAGGGTTTTCCATCTCTGCGGTCCCATGGCAGCCTGTGCCCCAATTTTACTGTACAACTTAGACACTCTCACTTATAACATTTTCACGACATTCACATGTAGGGCCTTGGGGGTGGCCGCACTCCATGGCATCAAGAGGGAGGATATCCTCGTATCCTAACCTCTGGTGCCTGCGCTCACCTCTAAGGGTTTAATTGCATTTAGACATTGAGGGTTCAGAGTGCGGCGGGGGGGGGGTAGAGCCTCTTCCCCACCGCACTACAACAACACGCGCATCAACACCACATTTGAGCTGGCGGAGGGGCAGGCTTGGGGTTTGGGGGTCAGGTCTTGGGGACTGTCTGCTGCTGGGGCTGGCGTTTCGGCTCTCTCTCTCAGGATCGCTTGGGTTCCCTTGGATCTCGGCCCCTGGCTTTGGGCCCTGGTCTGCCGGCTGGGGGGGTGCCGGGCTCCGGTAGAGGGACTTAGCCGGCATTGATTGGGATGTGGCCCCGTTCAGATGGAGGGGCTGGCCGGCTGGACTACTTGGTGGGCCGTGGTGCGCCATGCGGGGGTGCGGGTGGCCGGCGGGCTGGGGCACTCCCGGGGTTTGGGGGTGGGGTTGGCCGGGTGCCCGGAAACTGGTGCGGCCGTGGCCTTCTTCCACTGCTTCTGTGGTTCTGGCCCATGGTTGGGGCGCCGGGCTGCAGTTGCCGGTCGGGTGGGTGGGGAGGCGGAGCGCGTCTTGTGACTGCACTGGGGCGGCTGGTGGGCTGTGCTTGGTTTGGAGCGGTTGGCCTGCATGGCCCAGGTACCCGGCTAGTGCATGTATCCCTCTCGTGGACTCGTGGGCTGGGGCTGCTGGCGCTGTCTGGGGGGATTGGGCGGGCTTGGTGGTGGGCTGCTCTGCTGGCTGTCATGTGTGAGGGGGGGGCATCGGGGCGGTGGGTGGGGGGGTGTCGTGGAGGGGCTGCAGCCGGTGGGGTGGAGGGGTTGTATCCACTTCTGGGATATGGAGTCGCCGGCGTTTGGATCGGCTGGGTGGCGATGGTGGAGCTGAGCTGGATAGTGTTTCTCCCTGGGCAGTTGCAGTGGCAGGAATGTTGGCAGGAATGTTTTTTTTGTGGCTGAGTGGGGCATTGTGGGGGCGTGGTGGGGACACTGACCCCGGGGATCGGGTGGGTGAGTCTGTCCCGTCATGCTGCGGGGTCGGGGGTCCTGTTGTGGGTGCGGTGCTCGGCGGGGTCTGCCCTGTTGCGCCAGTGGGCGGGGGTGGTGTTGCGCGGGGCCCTTGCCTTGCTGTTGCGGCGCACTGTGTGGTGGGGGAGCGGGATGCGGCGGGGGTGCTCAGAGCGAGGCTGTATGTAGAGCTTGCGCTCGGCTATAGAGTTCACAGGTGAACTCTATAGCCGAGTTCACAGGTGAACTCGTCCCCCGAACCCCCCGTTTGGGTTCGGGGACGTGTGTTCGATATCGGTGTCCCTGTTGGGGGTGGCCCTGTGCCGAGGTTCATGTTGGGGTTCACTGGGGGTGGGAGACTCATGGGGTCGGGATCGGAGCTCGTTGGGGGGTCGGGACTACTCCGTCCTGGGGCGGCTCTGGTTGGCGGGCTGGCTTGGGCCATGTGGACCCCTCTTTTGTACATAGCCCCCTCTCCGGAGGTGGATGGGGGTTGATGGGGACTGGGTTCTGGGCGGGGGCCGGGCCGAGACCACCCGGGTCTGGGCCTGTCTGCCTGTCTCTGCCCCGGGAGGAAAGGGGACCGCCTCCTTGGTCCGTGGGCTGGTTGCCCCTAGGGGCTGCCGGCGCCCGGACCTTGGAGTATAAATTATGCATGGGGAGTGTGAGTGAGTGTAGGACGTCCATTGTTGTTTGTCTTTACGTTGGGAGCAAGTGATTTTATGTGTGTGGATGAGGGTGGGAGTGGGTGACTGTGACTGTGAGTGCCTGTTTTTTTTGTGACAGGTTGGGTCTTGGACTGCTCCCTCTCCTGGATCAACTTAGGCCCTCCCCATATTATGGGGGGCCTATTTCCTCCTCGCCACCCTGCCTGCCGGTGGTTGGAGTCTCTGCCCGCTGGTGTACTTGTGGTTCTCGGTGTCCGGGGCTGGATGCTTCGGTGTGTGCTGGCTCACTCCCGGTGGCTGCCTGCCGTGGCCTGGACCCCTGGGCTCTGTCGGACATCTGTCTTGGGGTGGCGTGTCCCGGGGTCTTGGGTCTCTGGGTCCATGGCTGGATCTGCTCGGGAGTGGACGGCTGCCGGCGGGGCCTGTGGGCTCGTCGCTGCGGTTCCCTGGGCTTCTGCACTGTCGCTGCTGGGTGGCTCCCCTGGGACTCTCCACTGCTCTTCTCTGGGGGGGTTTGCGGTAGTCCCGGCGGTGGTTCTTCTGGGGTTCCTGTGCTTTGGGGGGCCTTTGGATGTCTGTTGCTCGGATCTCCTCAGTGTCCGCCCGGGGACCACGGGGCAGGTCGGTGGGTCCTCACACTCGCTATTGCATATTTCTGTGGAGAAACCTTGTATACAAAGCGCGTCCACACAGGTGTTGATAGATACACAGATGATCTATATTGGGCTGCACTTCTCACTAAGTACATTTTACATTCATAAATACCGTGTGTTATTTTGTGTATAAGCAAGCAGGGTGTAATCTTTTATTCTATTCATCCTTCTTTCTCTCCTCCGCTCTCTCCTCCTTTTTCCCCTCTTTCCCTTTTGCCCCATCTCTCTCTTTGTCAAGCTTCTGTTTTCCTTTTCATTTCAGTCTCCGTGTCCGTAACAATTGAAATATTCCCAAAGAAGTTCATAATAAAGTTTCTTTTATAAATATCAAGCAGAGCCTTAAAGCAATAGCTGTGATGCTCCGCTTGTGAAAGTAAATCTGTTGGGCAATTTCTTGGCACTCAGACAACAATTCTGAGCGCTACTCTGCTGGACAGGACACGGTAAAAAAAAAAATAAATAAATAAAAAATAAAAATAAAAATAAAAATAAAAAAAATAACAGGTTTTCTTCCATGGTTGCATTATGTTCAGGCCATCTTATCACAAGTCAGATCAGAGTTTAACTTTGGTCTTATCTGACGAGCGCCCATTCTACCACATGTTTATGTCCCCTACATGACCTTCAGCAAACTTTAAACAAGGCTTTTCTGGCTTTCATCATCCCCAAAGCATGATGCTACCACCACCATAGTTCACCCTGGGGAATAAAGTTTTATATGTTTAAAGCAGGTAGAGACATACCCCAACGTACCTGCAGCTGTGATACATATGTACATCAAACATTTCAGATTTTGATTTGCAACAAACATTGAAGACTATCTATATTTTTTCTTCTACTTCATGTTTGTGTTGGTCTATCACTTAAAATCACAATAAAATACCATGACATTTGCGAAGCACTGCCCGCTTCAGAAAAGAGGAGAAAGACTTAAACCAAACACTTCTTAACCCTCAGTAGAAACTCTTGTTTCTTTGTAAATAATTGTATGAGTTAATCTCTGTTCCTGGAAGCATTATGTGATAGGCCAATTACGTATATATATTGGGGGTCATTGTCCATTTGGAAGACCCACTGGCACCCATATATATCATCTCTATAACTACTGTTATAAAACCGCTTATCTAAGGGTCAGAGCTGTTAATAGTAGTACCAACAAGTGTATTTGTGCATTGGGTTGCTCTAGTAAAAATGCATAAATGTATAGATTCCTAATAAAACAACCAAAACAAAAAAAACAGCAAAAAAAAAACAACCAATCTGATCAAAGTAATAGTAATTAAACAGAGAGGATCTGGGTTCTGTAAGGCTAGTAATATAAACTCTGCTGCTGCACTAAGTTCCCACATATTTGTTTAACCATTAATCATCCCTATCATTGTTTTATAACAATAATTGTTGACAGACTCCAACCTCGCGAGAATCCACTTCCCTGAAATAATTAACACATTTAATGTGTATGTTAAATTTAAAAGAAGAATCAGCTTCTGGATAATTAACATCTGGAATAACTGTGATAAAGATCTGTAGGCTGCAGCTTAGAAAAAAGACACCATATTGTTCCTTTTCATTAGGTGAAAATTTGTTTATGCTACACCGTCAAGGTGCGATACAGTTGAACTCGGGCGACGGAAGAACTGGGCACCTTTATAGGCAAAGTAGATTAAAGGATAATTTAATTTGTTTAATTTCTGTCCTCAAGTCGCATCTCTGCCTCGTTTAGCGGCGACTGGGAAAAGATTTCAGTTTCTGAGTCTGAATTCCGAAAAATCGACACCAGCCGCAACGTCAAAATCCACCAACAGTGTCCCGCTTGAGGAAACAGCGGTAGTAAATGCAATACGCAGTTTATTTTTTCACATGCGTCCTGTCAAAGGACAATGTTTATGTGCTACAACATAGAGTTTCTGTAAGCCTTTAGGTAAATACAAGCAACCCGTTTGTGAAGGAGTTCCAATTTCCGAGTTCACCTGAACGCAGCACCATCCCTGCGGGGACGGCTTGAGTTATAAAGGGGGAATGAACCTCTCTTTGCATGCAGAGCTGCAGATAAGTCCCTGCCTAAACTCCTGGAGTTGCTCCAACCCTGTAGCTTTGGCTCATCTCAGAGCACAATTGCGTCTTGAAATCGCGCTCAACTGGAGAAAAAGTTTCATTTCTACGCACAAAGGCTTTCTTCTACGAAAAGTAAAAGTTACGCAAGAGAAACTGATATCTACCCGAGAGGCTCTATTGGAGAAAAAAAACGGGAACATAGAAAGACACAGATTTAAGTTTCAGAAGGAGCAGCAGAAAACATGTCTAAACCTAATTACACTGGGACTTATCATATGGTGGAGCAGGATAATATGGACTCCTTTCTGGCAGCTTTGGGTATGTATTTCTTTATACTTTTACACACGTCGGGGACAAAAGAAACCGTATCCTACAACATCGTTGCTGCTGCTGTGATTATAATCAGCTCTGTGTGTTTGTTACATTTTTCATGTGAGATAATCTATTAGGATAATGTTTTAAGGCTGATTTAGTGATGTGGACCATCTTTGTTTGCAGACAGCAGCACATTAGTGGGATGAAATCACCATCTTGTCCTCTACATGACCCCAAACTCAGTCACTCTCACACTGTGTGTGTTTGTTCCCTGCACTGACAAATCGCTTCTTCAACAAAAGCCATGCAGGTATAATTTAAATTTAAATGCTCTCATCTCTGTCCTCTCATCAGATATTAATTTCGCCCTGAGGAAGATTGTGTGTCTGCTAAAGCCAACTAAGGAGATCACCCATGATCTGGCCACGGGAGCCATGAAGATCCGCACCCTCACCACTTTCAAGAACTTTAACATGGACTTCACCATCGGGGAGGAATTCACTGAGGACCTGGGACCTGTGGATGGACGCACCTGCCAGGTGTGGGTCTGGGCATGCTCTTTGTGCCAATATCACTTGTTGCAGAAATTTTGCTTTGTGTGTGAAATTCCTGAGGATAATCAACCCACCTGCTGTTTTAACCACAGTCTGGTATTTCCAGTTCTTTGAAAAGTATTCAAACTCCTTGATCTTTTATTTGATAGACCAACACAAAGTAGCGCATAACCGTGGAGTGGAAACAAAAAGATGATTACATGATTTTCAGAATTTTCTTACTTTACCTTTCTCTGGAATTACAGCTCTAGGTCTGTTGTAGATGGTAAATGGCCTGCATATAGAATATAGTCCCCAGAGACCCCAAAGCGCTTTACGCCACAATCACTCATCCACGAATTCATGCACTGACAGTGGTAGATTACATTGTCTACCATTGTCAGGGGCAGACTGACAGAAGTGAGGCTGCCATACACAGGCACCACCAAGCCCTCTGACCACCACCATCAGCAGTCAAGGCGGGTGAAGTCTCTTGCCGAAGGACACAATGACTGAGACAGACAGTGCAGGGTTTCGAACCAGCAACCCAAAGGTTACAGAAGAACACCTACCACTGTCGCCACCGTCACCCCGTGTTTGTATGTATATCTGCCAGATTTCCACATATCCCAACAGAATTTTTCTGCCATTCTTTGCAAAATAGCTCAAGCTGAGACAAATTGGATAGAGAGCATCTGTGAACATCCATTTTCAAGTGAGAAAATGCAGAAAATCAACCCCACAGCATGATGCTACCACCACCACATTTCATAATATGTGGTGTATTCTGGATGATACACACAAAATTTTTCAGGTCAAAGAGTTTTATTTTGGTCTACCATGTGTTTGCTGTGTCCTCTACATGACCTTCAAGAAACTTTAAACAATGCTTTTATAGCTTTCTTCATCTCCACATCATGATGCTGCTGCCACCATGTTTCACCCTGGGGAAAAATGTTTTATATGTTCAAAGCAGGTGGAGACGTACCCCAACATACCTCTAGCTGTAATACATATGTACATCAATCTTTTCAGATATTGATTTGCAACAAACACTGAAAACAATCTATAATTTTTTCTTTTGCATCACGTTTGTGTTGGTCTATCACTTAAAATCCCAGTAAAATACATTGACATTTGCAAAGCACTGCCCAGCTTCAGAAAGGAGGAGAAAGAATTGAACCAAACACTTCTTAACCGTCAGTAGAAACTCTTGTTTCTTTGGAAATAATTGCATGACTTTCTTTAATAACTTTCTCTAACTTGTGTGCTGTTTGCAGACTACAGTGAGCTGGGAAGGAGACAAACTTGTCTGTGTACAGAAAGGGGAGAAAGAGGGACGAGGCTGGACCCACTGGCTGGAAGGCAACAAGCTCCATTTGGTGAGGATGTTTAGCTGAAGAGATGGGGGAGGGATGGAGGAAGGAGGGAGACGGAACAAGGAAAGTTAAAACTTAAATGGAAAAAATTATGCTGCAATTGATATGCTTAATGAGGAGGGACATGCAAATGAAGGGAGGTATTCATTGCCTTGTTGTGCATCCGTCTTTGCTGCACAATGGTTCCTTACAGAACTTCTTTCCCTAAATAGATTAAAATCTTCTGAAGAATTTAAAACAATCAGCATTGTTCTGCTAATACATGTGTTGCGGTTAGGACAAAACAGCGTGTTGTTGACGCTAAACTCATGCAGAGAGTTGGGAAAGAAATGCCGGTGAGGATCAAGATTTAAGTTGCTGGGTTTTAGAGGTCGAACTAGCAGGAGAAATAACAGCGTGGGGCTGACGACTGTTTAGAAAAATGAGGGAGGGGGAGGGCGGAAAAGATAAGTGCGAGGTGGAGGAGAGGGTGACGGATTCAGAAAATAAGGAGACTCAGTGGAGAGAAAGGAACCTTTTGGAAGTTTGTGTGGTATTTCACTCGTATAACTCTTCTTTAATGTGCCAAACTGTCTTTTTGGCCCCACCCCCACCCTGTTTTCCATCTGTTTTTGCAGGAAATGAGGGTTCAAGGCATCATTGCCAAGCAAGTCTTCAAGAAGGCCGAATGAAGTTGCTGCAAATGCGTTGCAGCACACAGCCTGGTTTTAAAGTAGTCGGTACAAGAACTGAATCATGGTTATAGGATTTTTATTATAATTACAAAACTGTTCAAAGATCATAAAAACGCTATAAAACACTGATGAACATACGTTCAGTGTGATGGTAATTTCTTAGATAGTAGCAGAGCAGAAAAAATGACTGTGTAAACATTCCCAAGTTGTTTCCTCTTAGTGCACAATGTTTTAAACAAATCTTACATGAGTCATGGTTTGCTTCTGCATCTGCGTTATACTTCAAGATAATTAACAGAATAAATGACCCTGTGAAACTTATTTCTGCATATCTATACACTTTAACAATTTATAAAAAATTAACATATGTGGTTGAAATTGCCAAAATCTGCATAGCAAGGTACAATGATGTCAGTGACCTAACGAAAAAACAATAAGAGTTCAACCAGACATTGTTAAAAAATAAATACCACTGCCTCCAAAGTTTGGACATTGTGTAAAAACACTAAATACTCCTTTCTTCAACTTTTCAACAGAGAAATAGTATCAAGACAACCGCTGAATGTTAAAACAAACACATTCATCCTCATTTTCCCCTTGGAAATTATTTTAAAAATGTGAGAGATGAAGGACCAACACACATTTACTGTTCTTGTAACTAATTAGATTAATTGCTGAAGTGATAATTCAGAATTTTAGAAGCAAGGTTTTATTAAAAGGTTATAATGGGTTAATATCTTACCTGCTGCAGTTAATTCTCTTCTTCACTCAGTATAAACCCAGATTAGTTGGAACCGAACCCTGAAGTTAATATCCGTTCTAAGTGAGCCGAGACCAAAGCAGATTTCTAGCTTCTTAAAAACAACTAAAATCTCGAAAAAGTCTCTGCAAACATTGTTTTATGAACATTTAGACCATTGAATGTTTCCATTTGGCGGTCATTTACACAGAAGCCGATGATTATTTACGCAGAAAAAAAAAAAAATATATATATATATATATTATATATATATATATATATATATATATACACTGCTCAAAAAATAAAGGGAACACTTAAACATCACAATATAACTCCAAGTAAATCAAACTTCTGTGAAATCAAACTGTCCACTTAGGAAGCAACACTGATTGACAATCTATTAAACTGCTGTTGTGCAAATGGAAAAGACAACTGGGGGAAATCTTTGGCGATTAGCAAGACACACTCAATAAAGGAGTGGTTCTGCAGGTGGGGATCACAGACCACTTCTCAGTACCTATGCTTTCTGGCTGATGTTTTGGTCACTTTTGAATGTTGGTGGTGCTTTCACACTCGTGGTAGCATGAGACGGACTCTACAACCCACACAAGTGGCTCAGGTAGTGCAGCTCATCCAGGATGGCACATCAATGCGAGCTGTGGCAAGAAGGTTTGCTGTGTCTGTCAGCGTAGTGTCCAGAGCCTGGAGGCGCTACCAGGAGACAGGCCAGTACACCAGGAGACATGGAGGAGGCAGTAGGAGGGCAACAACCCAGCAGCAGGACCGCTACCTCTGCCTTTGAGCAAGGAGGAACAGGAGGAACACTGCCAGAGCCCTGCAAAATGACCTCCAGCAGGCCACAAATGTGCATGTGTCTGCACAAACGGTTAGAAACCGATTCCATGAGGATGCTATGAGGGCCCGACATCCACAAATGGGGGTTGTGCTCACAGCCCAACACCGTGCAGGAGGCTTGGCATTTGCCAGAGAACACCAGGATTGGCAAATTCGCCACTGGCGCCCTGTGCTCTTCACAGATAAAAGCAGGTTCACACTGAGCACATGTGACAGACGTGACAGAGTCTGGAGGCACCGTGGAGAGGGATCTGCTGCCTGCAACATCCTTCAGCATGACCAGTTTGGGAGTGGGTCAGTAATGGTGTGGTGTGGCATTTCTTTGGAGGGCTGCATGGCCATGGGTTCCTCCTAATGCAGGACAGTGCTAGACCTCATGTGGCTGGAGTGTGTCAGCAGTTCCTGCAAGATGAAGACATTGAAGCTATGGACTAGCCCGCCCGTTCCGCAGAGCTGAATCCGATTGAGCACATCTGGGACATCATGTCTCACTCCATCCACCAACGTCACGTTGCACCACAGACTGTCCAGGTTTGGGAGGAGTTCCCTCAGGAGACCATCCGCCGTCTCATCAGGAGCATGCCCAGGCGTTGTAGGGAGGTCATACAGGCACGTGGAGGCCACACACAATACTGAGCCTCATTTTGACTTGTTTTAAGGATATTACATCAAAGTTGGATCAGCCTGTAGTGTGTTTTTCCACTTTACTTTTGTGTGTGACTCCAAATCCAGGCCTCCATTGGTTAATAAATTTGATTTCCATTGATGATTTTTGCGTGATTTTGTTGTCAGCACATTCAACTCTGTACAGAACAAAGTATTCAATGAGAATATTTAATCCATTCAGATCTAGGATGTGTTATTTGAGTGTTCCCTTTATTTTTTTGAGCAGTGTGTATATAGATATATATTTATTTATTTATTTATTTATATATATATTTATTTATATATATATACACATATTTATATATATTCAGTATATATCATATATACAGTATATACTAATAGGGGCTGCACGATGGCGCAGTTGGTAGCAGCAAGAAGGTCCTGGGCTCGACTCCTGGCCGGAGTTTGCATGTTCTCCCGCTGCATGTGTGGGTTCTTCCTGGGTACTCCGGCTTCCTCCCACAGTCCAAAGACATGCCTGCTAGGTTAATTGGTCACTCTAAATGAGTGTGTGCATGGTTGTCTGTGCGTTGCCCTGCGATGGACTGGCGACTTGTCCAGGGTGTACCCCGACTCTCCCCCATAGACTGCTGGAGATAGGCACCAGCTCCCCCGCGACCCACTATGGATGAAGTGATTTTATGCAGCTGGAGCAGGAAGATCGTTCTTTGTCAGGACTAGTAGGAACGAACTTCTTTGGAGTTTTGTTACAAGAAGATTAGATTCATAGATTTGTTTTATTTCTCTAAATCTAAAAAAGGCAACAGGTTTAACATTCAAGATGTAGCTTTAGTACTGTTTTCTATTAATTATAATATTAAGATGACATGTAAATAATCCCATTTCAACAGCTTCACAGAATCTTTGAAACTGTCTTGGAGGGATTTTTGAACAAAATATTATAAAATTATTATAATAATAAAATATTATTCCAGTTACAAATCATAGGAAAAGTAAAACAAATTTCATTCAGTGCCTCGTCCACATCCACACATCTGTTTCTCACTGTCAGGGATTGTTTGACGGTAACATAGGAGCATGTTGCCTGGCATTTGAAGAACAAGGGAAGTCCACGACAAAGACCTTTATAATTTATACAAGGCAGTGTTTTTACTATAAGCATTTTGCTTTTTCCTGTTATGTGGAGCTGAATCTCTCTAAAGCCACAGATTCAGCTGTTTTCACTTACTTTTAGGGTAAATATTTCTTTACACAATCTGAAGTTTTCACCAAAGTCCTGCAGGTGGCAGCAAACTATAAACCACACTAAACTCTACTGTCAGTGAAATCTTCTCCAGGCTTAAGAACTGCAGTTGCAATATCTCTGAGCCAGGAATGGCTCCGTCAGTGTCCTGCTCTTGGTCGTCACTATGTCCCACACCACTCATCCTCCTGGGGCTCCGAGTACGACCTGAAGAAGTTGCTGGTGCAGTATCCTGAGCTGTCGTTGATGTGATTGGGTTCAGCAAAAGAGACTGAGACTTTCAGCGGAGTTATGGGAAGGCTGCTGCCCAAGCTGTCCTCTATGCTGCGGATGATCTGAGTATCATCTGAGGAGGACGACAGAATCAATAATGGACACCCTTTAAAGAAAACATGCCCTGCACTGCATTAACCAGGATTTATGGCACACTTAATGCGACTAAAAGCAAAGTGGAAATGTCTGGCGAAGGTTAATTTAAACCAAGGATGGAGGAACTAGCAGCAAAAAGCTCCACATACAGTCATCTTCAATAAATTAGAATATTATTGAAAGGTGATTTAATTTCACTAACTGAATTCCCTAAGTGAAACACCTTATATAGATTAATTACACACAAGTGGATGTTTTCAAGCCTTCATTTCTATTATTTATGATGATTTTCCACTTAAAGTGAATGAAACTCGACATTTTATATTAGAATATCACATGAGACTGATAAAAAGCATTTTTAATACAGAAATGTGGGCTTGATGAAAGGTATGTTTAATACCTGCTTAAAGGTTATTTTCAAAAAGTACTTTTGTTCTGGAGAACAAGCCTTAGACAAACTGCTATATATTAAAAGCCCAATCATAACTATAACTATAGTAATAAGTTTATTTAAACAATATTAAATTCTAGCTCCATACTTTATGTAGAAACATCTGGATATTCTATATTTAATAATCAGGATTTTGGCTTTAATTTGTTCCCTGCTTATAAAGCTAAAATGTAATAATACCAAAAACTGACAAAATAAAATAAAACTAATTTATAATTGTATTTAGTTTAAAATTAATATTGCTATTTATTCTTAACTATTATTAACTTCAAAATATGGAAACAGATTATTATTAAGGTAATTCTGTAAGCAGATTAACAAATAAACAGAAATCTGAAAGCCTTTCTAGGTAAGCAGACACTTGAAAGAACCAACTTTTGTTTGATTTGCTTTCAAATTTCAGTTCAGTTTAAAACCAACTCATCCGACAGAAGTTTGATTCTTTAAGGACTTTTCTTTCAATGTCTGGGTTCTTAAATTTTTTGGGTCCCCCCTGTCCAAACAGTCTTTCTTTCTTCATTGATTTTATCTAACTGATCTGCTAACAGTAGAAAGTGCTGCATCCTGCAGTAAATTATTAGCCTGATAAAGGGACTGTGGCCTTTGAACAGGCAGCTGGTTTGTAAGCAAAGAGCAAACATTAGAGGACCACGAATTGCCGCAGCGTTTCACAAAAAAGTTGTTTATTGAACAGAAATGTTCAACACTAGGAATATAAGACTTTTACATAACTATAGATCAATGCACCATGAAGGTGTAGCTGGAAATATGCTGCGAATCATGTCGATATGGGCCACAGTCTCTTTGTAATGTTCCCGACATACTGTAGAGCATGTCTTATATACATACATACATGTGTGTGTGTGTGTGTGTGAGTGTGTGTGTGTGTGTGTGTGTGCATTCCAATGGTGGTCGTTTGTAAAAGTACCTTTTGTAACAATCTTTAAGCAAGTATTAAACATACTTTTCATTAATCCCATATTTCTGTATTAAAAGTGTTTTTTTTATTGGTCTCGTTTAATATTCTGATGTTAAATGTGGTTTCTCAACTGTAAGCAGATAATTCATCATAATTAACAGAAAACAAAGTGTTGAAAACGTAAAATCGACATAATGTGTTTCACTTAGTGGGTTGAGTTTAAATGAATTAATTCTAATTTAATGAATGGTTCTGTATATGTTGTAAATGTATATGTAACTTTTTTTTTTACCTGAAGGACAAAGTGGTAATTTGCAGCTCTCTTGGCAGTGAGACAGCAGCTCTGGTGGAGGAATGAGTGGTTTGGGAACAATCTCCACCACGGTAACGGGAACACTGGTTCTACCTGTAACAACATTCACAAATCAGAAAATTCCGCCTCAAACATGTCTATAATAATCACATCAAACAGTTAACATTAACTGCCCTGCAGCTGATCTCCATAAAACAAGGAATGCACCCTAGGTGGCCCTATATGTCCAGAACTGAGCTCTGCAGCACCATTAGTCATTTAGCTCCATTTATTAAACCTGCAGATGAAAAACAATGTTCACATGTTTGTCCACACGGAACAAGTGAGACACAGAAGTGACAGAGCTCATGTTAGGTTGATGCAGTTATGACTTTCCATTGAAAGCGATCTAACTTTCTTCCAGCAGCTGTGAAACATAAATCACTGTTTTAACACAGGACCTGTATGAATAACATTTAAAACCTTTTAGACTCATGAACAGGAAGTCAAAATCACACTCTGCATGCAGCTCATTTTAACCGAAAACTATGCAGACAAAGTCTTTAAAATCTACTTTTATGGTTTTGGGTTTTCTACAACTTTTTACTGAGACAGAATCAGACACATGGGTGGGTTTACTGACTGTGTCTTTTGATCACTGTGGGGAAACTGGTTCTGAACATTTACAGGAACTGCACCCCTCACTTTCAGTTTGTGAGGCTTACAGGGGCATACATCCGGTGGCGAACCCCCTGAAGTTACAGGCAACAAGTCTCCTGTTAACTGTCGATAGGGAAACATTTATACAGACATCCTGTGTTGAATTTTTTTCTTGTTTGTTTGCTGCAGAGGCTTTTCTTTACAGTTCAATCTACGAGACGTGTTTGCTGATTTTTCTGTAACTTTTTCAAAAAGTCCTGAGGATGGTAAACAAATGATTTAATTGATATTTGACTTCCCCATTTTTATGTTCATCCCCACACACAGATTCAGTCAGCTCTGAGCATCACAAGCTTAGCTGCTGAAGAAATAATTATTTAAAGAACTTTTAAGTTCAACCATTTACTTTGGAAACAACGTGCGCCGACGTAACTCATTCATGGTTTTCTCCAGAGACATGAACCTACTCAAAGCAGGGACTTTGTTTTATTTCCTTTGGTTACATTGACGTACATGCCCCGAAACTTGTTACAACTTCCTCCTAATAATGGTTTAGAGTGTGCATAACCATCAAATAGAAAAAAGCACCTGTCTGAAATGTGCTGTAGGGTTTTCATTAACAAACATATAGTATTTAAAGGTAACTCAGCTTCCGATGACTCAATATTAAACCGATACCACACTCTTTAGATAATATTTTCAGCAAACCCTCCTCTTTCCTTATCCTAAACACAGACTTGTATTTCTGAGGTTTCTTTTTTCAGGAAGGATGCTGTCATGTTTGACTCAAAACACCAGCCTCGCAGACTCAGCGTGGTAAAATCACAACACTGATATGAAATAAAGTGTTTATAGTAACGTTAAAGGAAGCATGTCTTTAACAAGCCGACTGCTGTCTGCTACATGGCTAAGAACAGATATTTGTATGTACTATCTGGTTTCAATGTGGGAAACCACTGAGAGAGGGATTTGATTTACAACCCAACCTGCTAATTGTTGTCAGTTTGGTAAAATGATTAATTTCATAAACTTCATATACTGTAACGATAAGGCTGTCCATGTTTATTGGCACTACAAGCTTTAAAATAAGTTAATATATAATTACAGCAGAATTATCTCACACTGAAAAATGTTGAAAAATCGAACCATTGGTTGGAGTTCACTTAAACAACCCCAATTACA
This sequence comes from Crenichthys baileyi, assembly GCA_036173005.1. Taxonomy (NCBI): domain Eukaryota; kingdom Metazoa; phylum Chordata; class Actinopteri; order Cyprinodontiformes; family Goodeidae; genus Crenichthys; species Crenichthys baileyi. The sequence continues at coordinate 36,374 of JAHHUM010000994.1, forward strand.
ATGAAGTTGGGACGTTGTCTGAAACGTAAATTAAAACAGAATACAAAGATGTCCAAATCCTGTTCAACCTATATGCAATTGAATACACTACAAAGACAACATATTTAATGTTCAAACTGATTAACTGATTAGTTTTTTTTTTTTTTCAAATATTCACTCATTTTAAATTTAATGTTTACAACATGTCCCAATAAAGCTGGGACAGGAGCCACAAAGGGAAAGTTGAGGAATGCTCCAAAAACACCTGTTTGGAACATTCCTCATTCCTCAGGTAAAAAGGTTAATTGGAAATAGGTGAGTGTCATGATTCAGTGTAAAAGGAGTATCCCAGAAAGGGTCAGTGGTTCACAAGCAAGGATGGGGTGAGGTTCAACACTTTGTGAACAACTGCATGAGTAAATATTCCAACGGTTTAAGAACAGTTCTCAACAATTGCAAGAAATTTGGGGATTTCATCGTCTAAAGTCCATAATATCATGAAAAGATTCAGAGAATCGGGAGAAATCTCTGAACGTAAGCAGCAAGGCCGAAAACTAAAATTGAATGTTCAAGACCTTTGATCCCTCAGGAGGCACTGCATTAAAACCAACATCATTCTGTGTCAGATATTAACACGTGGGCTCGGAACGCTTCAGAAACTTTGATGTTTCGCCCAGAAATGCTGCTGGCTTCTCTGGGTCTGAGCTCATCTGAGATGGACTGACACAAAGTGAAAAAGGGTGCGGTGGTCCACATTTCAAATATGTTTTGGAAATCATTGACGTCACGTCCCCCAGGCCAAAGAGGAAAACGATTATCTGGACTGTTATTGGTGCAAAGTTCAAAAGCCAGCATCTGTGATAGTATGGGGGTGTGTTAGTGCCCATGGCATGGGTGACTTGCACATCTGTGAAGGAACCATTAATGCTGAAAGGTACATCCAGGTTTTGGATAACTCATGCTGCCATCAAAGCAATGTCTTTATCAGGGACGTCCCTGCTTATTTCAGAAAGACAATGCCAAATCACAGTCTGCACGTCTTACAACAGCGTGGCTTCGTAGTAAAAGAGTGCAGCTACCAGTCTAGGCCAGTCTCAGCCAGCTTGCAGTCCAGACCTGTTTCCTATCGAAAATGTGTGGCGCATAATAAAGGCCAAAATCCGAGAACAGAGACCCCGACTGTTGAGAACTGAAGTTTACATGAATATTTGCAAAAGAAAAAAGTGTATGAGTTTAAAGATGAATTTATTTCAAGAATTTTAACACAACTTCATCAGGGCTGGCAATGAAGGCCAAATCTGTATTTTAAAGAAATGGAGCTACATCCATTAACATTTACCTTTTCCTTCCCATAGAAAGTACTCCTGGATCAGTGCTTCTTTGTTCTCTTTGTGTCTCTGCTCTGTTCTCTCTAACACCCAGACGGTCGTGGCAGATGGCCGCTCACACTGAGCCTGGTTCTGCTAGAGGTTTCTTCCTGTTAAAAGGGAGTTTTTCCTCTCCACTGTCGCTACATGCATGCTCAGTATGAGGGATTGCTGCAAAGTCAACACCAGTGACTGTCCACTGTCTCTACATGCTCATCCAGGAGGAGGGAATGCTGCAAGTCACTGACTGGATGCAATCTGCTGGGTTTCCTTAGACAGAAAAACTTTTTATCCAATTTGAATAAATAACAGAAACTGACTGCACTGTTCAATGGTTAGGATTAATTGGAATGTATGTACCTGACTTTTGTGAAGTGCCTTGAGACGACATGTGATGTGAATTGGCGCTATATAAATAAACTGAACTGAAACTGAATTGAATATTTCAGTGACTGCAAATGTTGTTACATGAAATGAGACAGTTTGAAAATAGAAAACAAAAACTAGACATGATTTATTTAAACCACTCTTCTTGTTGTCTTTATCTATTGTTACCAAATTACTGTGCAGGAGATTGTTTAGTACTGGAGCATATTTCTTAGTTCTCCCTTATTTACTGTATGCAAAAAGTCATAAGAATGTTCCTTATACAGTCTATACTTATAACTATATTACATTGATGCATTACATTTTGGGCTCATATACATTTTCTTTTTTATTTTTTTTATTTGCACATCAAAATTTAAACGAAACTAAGCAAATTTTAGATCTAATTTTTGTATCTCATTGTAATAATAATTTACAATTTCAATACAATTTCAAAACTGTGGACTAATCTCGCTTTGCAGAGACAAAGCAACACATGATACTTTTAAAGCTAAACGAGCTTGCACATACAAATATTCATGTTTAAAATGTTGAACCCTCGCATTGTTTTCCATTGTTTCCCAGGATGCTTAGTTGTCAAATCTTTTTTCAATTCTTTCTTCTTTTTTTAAGAAACACAAATATTTCAATTTGCATCCTGGGAAATTCTTCCTTGGTTAACAGAAATTCTCTGAATCTCCTCGAGTTAAGGAGGAAATTTTGTATTTCTGCAAATTAACCCTTTGAAGATATCTACAGACACACATGTTGAATCATGTGGAAAACACAGACATGCAGAGATAAAAAAACATGAAGTGTGAATCTTATCAGTAGGTGTACTTTAAGCATTTGATAAGAAAAGTGATATCTAACACTTTGGTGTAAAACACAAAAGTCTCACGTTAATTTTTCATGTCTCTTCCAGTATGTACACAAAGATTATATGGAAAATAAGCAAATGTAAATAGAAATTTGGTGTCAGCCAAAAATAATAGGTAACACCAGAGCGCCATATACGTAGGACTGACTTCTCAGTATGAGTTGGCTGCCTGTGAAGTGTGCGTCACATCATACCAAAGAACTGTGTCAAGCTAAAACTGTACAGGATGTGGCTTCCCCACTGAGCTCTTCATCCGCGTTTAAACTTTTTTTATTGAACACATCTTGGTTCAACTATATCTGCTGCTGGATCTGCTGCTTCTATGCAACATCGAACAGAACATAACTTAGACATTAAAGTCTTGTTAATGTAAGAAAATCAGTGATTAAAATGTTAAACACAGAGCTTAGGACATGAACCATGACTTTCAACTGTTTGACTTCAAAGCAAATCAAGCTCATGATTTTCACAGTTGTTACTGCAAATGTGTGGGTTGCCTTTTCATGAAAATTTTTAAATTTATTTTAAACCAGTGTGTGAACATAAGCAAGGGGGAGAAAAACAATAATAAACCCCACCCAAACGTGTCGTGTTGTACACACCTGCTCTGTAGGATCTGCGCTTTTTTCTCCAGAAGATGAGAGCAGCCAGGACCACTACAGTCAACACAAGTCCAGCCCACAGGCCTGCAGGCAGTATCCAGGAACAGTCTGATGCACATAGATAGAGACATAGAGAGAGGAAGCACATACATGTTAGTGACGCTGGTGAAGGTCACGCAAGAATTTACATCAGAAAGTAGTTCAACTTCAGGGAAAGAAGATGTAGGAGTGGCAGAGAGCTGTTGTACTGTCATTATTTGACATTTTATAGAATTAATCACCAGTTACAGATGCTGAATGTCTTCTCACACCACAAAGTACAACTAGAACAAGAAAAAAACAAAGAACCTACAAAGCTCTCCACAACTGCTACCATGTCTTAATGTAAAGATGTGTAAACAGCCTAAAATACCTTTATCTTTTACTCCTGTTGCATGATCTCCCACTACAATGGAGAAAAATCCAACCTTTATTTTGAGAAAATGAATTCAGTTTTTTTTTTAAAAACAAGCCCATGCTGGAAAAAAATAATTTTTTTTTGTTCTTTATTAATGTAATACTTTACTTTCTAAGACGACTTGTTTCATTTGTATAAAAAAATGAGGAGATTGTTTTTTTGTTGTTGCTTACTCGTTTTAAAATTAAAGAGGAAATGACGAGAAAAATGTTGAAACAACAAAAAAAGTGAAAATAATGAGAAAAAGTTGAAATAATAAGAAAAAGGTCAAAATGATGAGAAAAAAAGATGAAATTATGAGAAAACAGGTCAAAATTATGAGAACAGTAAAAATGGTACATTGGCAATGAAGTTAAAATTATGAGAAAATGTGGAAATTATTAGGAAAAAATCTGAAATTATGAAAAAAAGACTAAATGGGAAGAAGTATAACAGTATATCAACAAAAAAGCTCAAATATTGAGGAAAAAAGTAAAAATGTATAAAAGGTAACGCAAAAGTACATGAACAAAAAAGTTGAAATGGCACTGGCACAAAGCCCTGTGACAACCTTGCTTTGTGTAAATGAACTGCAAAATTTATACTTTGTATTAAGATTTAATAACAAAAAAAATATTTCTTTTTAGGTGATAAACATCCTGGATATGCAAAGCATATCAACCCTGTTTGAGAAGAGCCAGCAGTTTTAGCTTCCACCTTTTCTTCAAGAAATTATTTCCACTGTTTTCTCAACACTTCAACTTTTTTTCAGAATGGAAAATAAAAAATAATGCACCATTGTTTTTACTCCAAGTGACCCTAATGCACCTTCATAGCTTTGTCTTTACCACTCTACAAAATGGGAAAAACAAAAGAACATGGCATTTGCGTAAGGCAGAAGTGCGCTGACCTTCATGGCTGAGGAAATGACTATGAGAAAATTACAAGAAACTGCAAGAAACGTGTCAACATCTATAGTTAGACCCACACCCAAAAAGCATTAAGCATGTTTAACTGCTACAAGCAACAAAGCAAATGATGAAGAGAGGTGATAAATGAACCTTGAGGACCTGCTGGTAGAGAAATGCAGTAAAGAACGGCACACTGTGGTCGTCAAGTCTAGCAAACAACAACCTATTTAAGGTATTTTTGTACATACATATTGGCACTAGGGGTACCAAAACTGTAGAGGGCTCTTTTTAAAGTAAAGCCATTATATTTGTAACGTTTCTCAGTGTTTTCTTACATTTAGCTGCTTTGTGAACCAGGATAAATTGGAACAGCTGTGTGGAATGCTAAAGCAAGCAGAAAACTTGAATGACAACTAGGTTCTGCAGATAACCGGTAGTTTGAATGGAGGGCTAAAAGCCAAAAGGAAAACAGAGCTCTACTCTATTTGCAGAACTAACTATTCTTCTCATTAAACAAAAGAAGTTGCATGTTTTAATGTTTAATTGCCCATAAATTCTTGAATATTTGCTCTTCCCTCCCAAAGAACTGTGTGAAATTCAATTGTTTTTTATGGGAAATACAGATCATCCATGAAATTACATTTTAAAACAACTTATAAAGGTAAATACATACATTGGAGGCTAGAAAACACAAAGCCCCCTGGACCAGAGGTTTTTAAGTGTCTTAGCTCCTGATCCACAAAATAAAAAAGTAGCAGAACAGACTCATTAAACAGGGGTACAATAAACAGCATCAGTTTTTGTAGATAAAACACTTTTGTAGACCATCTAACATCTAACAGGAAGTCAAGCATTTTGAATTTAATGTGCGATGTATTTTCAGGTATTTTCAAGTGCTTCCTTCAGCATCATAATGTTCACTTTATCTAAACTACACAGCACAGTGATGTTAAATAGCGAACCAGGTGAACCTTTTAGATTTTCCATTAAGAAGCTGTTTTATCCTGTAAAAGCAGGTTGGGTGCTGAAGAAACATCCCATGCTGTGACAGCAGGTTGTTGCTGTTCACACGTTTCACAAGTTTCAGGTATATTTATAAGGCCACTTAGGGCTTCTATGTCTATATTATTGATTAACTGCTTCTTGAAAGTTGACCACAGCCACCTAAAACAGCCACTGACACTTCATTCAAAATATATTTTTAAACTAAATGCTTCAAAAGTCAATTTATTTTGTTTGCCAGTAGTACAAGCAGTACAAGAAGCTTTTTCAGACCTTAGGGATGGTGAACAGCTTTTACAACTTTTGGACCTGTTACTTAATGTTTTTTGTTTTCCAGAAACAAATTTGTCAGTGTTTTCTATCCACAATTGATGATTTAAAAATATCTTATTTAGTCTACTTCTGGTCTGCTGCAGTGACATGTAGTTATGTGACTCCAGTTTTTAATATCTATCAACAGGAAGCTGCTCTGAGTTATTTTGGTCTGATCAGGAGTTACAATTTGTCATTTTGTGAGAGTCAAATGTCCCACACAGGGATCTGAAATCACAATCAGTGGAAAAAGGACATCTTTGGAAAATAATCTACAGTAAAGTACAGTGAAATTATTGGTGAGATCTGGGTAATTTTATGATTATTGCTCTCTATAATTTATCAAAATACTTAAGTAGCAAGTGACATAAATGGATACACAAAGATTCTAAGTATAGGTTCAATATATTTTGTTTACACCAGCAGAAAGGATTGAAATGGCGAAAACCGGAAAAGACCTGAAACAAAAAGATCTAATATTGGTCATATGACTTGTATACAAATGCCTTTTCTTAGACTATCCCTTTATATCCTCACATAAAGCTCATCAGAAACCGAAACTAACATTTTGGGTTAGCAGAGCACTTATCTTTGACAACCAAAGAACCAATCATGCTTGAAGCGAGGTGATGAACATTTGGCCTCAGCATTGGAACAACTCTAAAAAGGTTCTCCTAAACCTTTTATTCTGCAGATTTTCAGAAAATCATTCGAAAAGAAGTAAATAAAAATTGATTGCCGTATCTCAAATACCCATAAAAAAATTGTATAATAAAAATATTATTTATGCATTTTTTCTTAATCTCTGAATGTGATTTCACACTTTTTAGCCTAAAAGCTACAGGCCATCATCTCCTGCAAGAGACAAACTGCAACCGCTGCATAAAATGGTTTCCCTTCTGTGCCACTTCCTCTCCTAATTCAAGCTCAGTCGCATCCGCTAAGCCCAACAACATAATATTTCAGATTTGCAAGTCAAAGATAATGCACAGAATACTTAAATCTAAAGAACTGGGCCAACAAGATTTACAGTTTTGGCAGATGGCATCAGTTGTAGAGGTTCCTGGAGTTTTTAGCTGAAGTCCATAGTCCTCACATCTGAAAGCGATAGAAAATAATTTAATGATTTATTACCAGAGTGGATGAAATATGACAGTTTTGAGTTTGTAACCTAGAGATTTACTCCTGCTGTACTGCTATGTCTGATTCACTAGGTTTTTATTAATAAACATTCAGCTGCATTAACATGAGAAACAAAAAGGGACTCAGACTTGCCTGAAATGTGGTTTACAGGATGAGGAATAATCTGTGATGTTGCTGTAGGTCCCATTTCCACATGGAGCGCAGACTGTGTTTGTTGTTGGAGTAGCTGCAGAAAGAAGTCGAATGCAGAGCCCATTTTTTTGTTTTTATTATACACCACAATGAGAGCTGCAAAAGAGCAAGCTGATCTGTTTTGAAACTTACGTTGAATTTTAACTCCTTCACCCACAGGGCACAGGGTCCAGGGCTCGCAGTGGTCGCACTTTGCCTCACTACAGTAGAAACCTTCCTTACACTTACAAACTGTGTCCGTCTTAGCTGTGCAGTCTCTCTCCTTCAAACTGTTTTTAACTGTAAGGTTGAAAAAGATGTTTTTTTTTTGTTAACTTGTTATATGAAAGTGGTTGTTTTAATTTTGTTTGGCACTAGTGGCCTTTTTTGAGCAGTAATTTCACAGGAAAGAGGGTAAAGAGAGAAGGGAAAGACATGCAGCAAACAGCCAGAGTTTGGGAATCAAACCCAGGAAAATTATGTCAAGGACTATTGCCTCTGCACACGGTGCGCACAACTGAGCCACCCAGCTCCTCCAATTTGAGAGTGCTTAAAGTGAGTCTACATACGTGTGTGTGGGTGGTTGGTTTACAGTTGAAACTGTCTGCACTCCTTCCCAAACGAAACAACTAAAACTTTTCACCAGTCAGCTTCCTCCTTATATTTTCACACTGTAGATTCTTTCAAATTAGCATAAACAGAAGATGTTCCGCTGTAGCTTTGAAAATGTGACAAAACAAACATTTTTAAATACAGTGCTACTGAAAAACTACTGCTTTTTTGTCAGATTTAAATGTTTCAGATCATTTAACAAACTAACCTGAGTAAATAAAAAAGTGATTGTCAAATCATTATCAAAGGAAGACGTTATCCAAACCAACATGGAACTATGTGAAAAACTAACTCCCCCCTACTTTCATTAATTAACTGTAAATAACCACATTTCTGGTTAGATTTAACTTGCCACATCCAGGCCCGATCACTGCAACCCCCGTAGAATCAACAAATCACTTAAATAAAACCTGTCAGGTTTCAAAAGGCAACACATAATGCTTTGCTCTGAAGAAAAACAGATTTAAGAACAGACGAGAAACATTCATTCACATTAACCAGCCTGGAAAGGGATACAAAGCCATTTCTAAGACTATGGTAACCACAGTGAGAGCCATTATGAGAAAACCTGGAACAGTGGTGAACCTTCCTAAGAGTAGCCAACCTACAAAAATTAGTCCAAGATGTAATCAGCGACCCATCCAGGGGATTAAAAATAAGCCTGGAACAACATCTGAAGAACTGCAAGTCTCATTTGCCTTACTTAAGGTCAGAGTTCATGATTCAACAATAAGAAAGAAACTGGGCGTCCTCGGGAGAGTTCCAAGGTGAAAAGCATTGCTAACCAAAAAGAACATATAGATTTTTGATGAAATATTGGGACAAAGGTGGAAGTGTGCGTCCTGTAACATCTGGAAACTTATCACAGCCTTTCAGAAAAAGATCATACCAGCAGGCAAACATGGTGGTGGTAGTCTGATGGTCTTGGGCTGCTTTGCTCTCCCAGGACTTGGACAACTTGCCTTAAATGGTAAAATCATGAATTCCACTCCAAGCAAAAAAATCCTGAAGGAGACAGTCCATCCATTACCTCTAGCTCAAGCTAACCTGGGCTCTCCAGCAGGACAATGATCCAAACCTTACCAGAACGTCCATCTCCGAATAACTCAAAAAGCCAATAATAGAAAAAAATTAAATAATTGAAGGCTTTGGCATGGTCTAATCAAAGTTTGGACTTAAATTGAATTGAAATGCTGTGGGTTGACCTTAAATAAACCCAAAAGCCCTCCAATGGGTCTGAATAAAAACTATTCTCCAAAGAAGAGTGGGTCAAAATTCATCCACAGCCATTTTATTTACCTATATTAGTTTTGTCTGACATTAGAAGAAATCTGTAAGGGGCCAAACATGTTTTTCCCAACACAGTAACTGGGCTGAGCTGGCTGTAGTTAAGCAGGGTTATACATAAAAAAGAGCAGTGGGAATAGAGGAGAAAAATGATGCACTCATTCACCGTACAGTTTCTGAATGTGTATGACTTACTGCAGGTTTGACAGGGAATACATTTTTTCAGGTAGTTCAGCTCGTCTGTGAACGACCCTGGTGGACAATCACTACACTTTGTCATATTTGTGGCATTGCAATCTTCTTTTACGAACTTTCCTGATCAAAGTTGAAAGAAGCAGAGGTGTAACAGCATAAAACATCATAGAGTTTTTAAAGGTCCTATAGAGCAGTTAAACAAAAAGAAGAAAATTTGAGATGTTTACTGACCTGCGGGACAGCGGTCACAGCACCTTCCATCTTTAATCGAATTTTGCTTATCTGTGCAATTCATATTTGCCATTAGTAGCACATTTGATCACAGTCCTCCGCTTGTGTGTAGAAGTTCAAGTCGTCGGTTTCCCTTCACACTCTGGTTAATCTCTACCTCAGCTCTATTTTTTATGACACACTCTCCTCACTCACGCTCTTCTCTCTGTGATGCATGATCTAGCTTCAGCAGCAAATTTCTTTTCCCTCCTCACTTTTTCTGATCCTACACAATGGAAAGCCCCATTGACCCTCATCTGCTGTTTTCCCCTCCGTCTCCACGTCTCTCTGAGTCTGTCCTCGTTTCCTTCCTGTCCTTGCTCTCTCTCTCTGGCGGCGTCAACTCTGCGTGTATTTCCGCAGCTGTAAAACCAAAGACACTCTCTGCTCAATGCTGTGTGACACAATGAGACATTTCCTCTCTCACTATACACCTATTCCTTTTTACTTGGTCTCTATTGTTTTAAATTAACCTTTGTCCAGGCAGAGCTGGAAAGTTGGAAAGGCATACCTCAAGGCCAGTATTTAGCTCAGCTTGTTTTCCTGTCACCTCATTTGCTTGCCTTACAAACGAATTGGGTTTTCTCATTACAGCAGAAATACAGTGCATTGGAAATTGTATTTGCCTCCTTACAGATTTGTTCTGTTTTTTGTTACAAACTAATTTTAACGTCAGACAAAGATAACCAGAATAAACAGAGAAAGCAGTTTTCAAATGACAATTTAATTTACTAAGGGAAAAAGCCATCCAAGCCAAGACATACAGCATGCGCTGGGGCGGTTCGCAGCCGAGTGTAAAGCGGCTGGGATGAAGATCAGCTACTCCAAGTCCAAGGCCATGGTTCTCGACCGGAAAAGGGTGGCTTGTCCTCTTCAGGTTGGAGGGGAGTTCCTGCCTCAAGTGGAGGAGTTTATCTATCTTGGGGTCTTGTTCACGAGTGAGGGAAGAATGGAGCGGGGGTGACAGACAGATCGGTGCGGCTGCTGCAGTAATGGGGGCACTGTAACGGTCCGTTGTGGTGAAGAGAGAGCTGAGCCGAAAAGCGAAGCTCTCGATTTACCGGTCGGTCTACGTTCCTACCCTCACCTATGGCCATGAACTTTGGGTCATGACCGAAAGAACGAGATCCCGGATACAAGCGGCTGAAATGAGCTTCCTCCGTAGGGTGGCCGGGCACTCCCTTAGAGATAGGGTGAGGAGCTCGGCCGTCTGGGAGGGGCTCGGAGTAGAGCCGCTGCTCCTCCACATCAAGAGGAGCCAGTTGAGGTGGCTCGGGTATATATACCGGATGCCTCTTGGACATCTTCCGTGAGGCCCAGGGGATGGCCCAGGACATGCTGGCGGGACTATGTCTCTCGGCTGGCCTGGGAACACCTTGGGCTCCCCCCGGAGGAGCTGGAGGAGGTGTCTGTGGAGAGGAACGTCTGGGTGTCTCTGCTGAGTCTGCTGCCCCTGCGAAACGGTCCCGGATGAAGCGGAAGACGACGACGAACGAAAAAGCTATCCAAACCAACTTGGCCCTATGTGAAAAAGTAATTACCACCTAAACAACAACACCCATCGAGCTTTTGCTGATGAGTCTCTTACATTACTGTGGGGGAACTTTATCCAACTCTTCTATGAGAAATTATTCTAATTTAGCCACACTGGCGGGTTTCCATGCATACACTACCTAGTTAAGGGCATAAACAGCATCTTAATTTAATTTAAGTTCAGACTTTGACTAGGCCACTCCAAAACCTTTTTTTTTTCAGCCATTCGAAGATAGCCTTGCTGGTGTTTTTTGGATGCCCAACCCAAGTGTGCTTCATCTTAAGGTCATGCACTGATGGCTGGACAGTTGTCTTCAGGATTTTCTGCAGGTTCTAAAGAAGCAAAGCAAACCAGATTTTCACACCACCACCACCATGGTTGAAAATCCTCATATTCATGATCTTCTTGAATCATGAACATGAACACTTTTCAAGTACCTTGTTTGTGTGCACAAACTTGGTGAATAAAGCTGATTCTGAGTTCAACTGAGGGAAATGATTTCTGCAAACAAAAATGCTTTTAGTACTGAATTAAAAGAACCAACAGTTTCTGCATCTCGGGTTGTAATGGGTTTTTTCCACAAGGAGCATAGAAATTAAATGCTGCCTTTCCTTGTTTAGTTCTGGTCCTGGAAACACAAAGTATGCAGGTCTCTGATTCATTTTTTACAGAGTCCTGTAAAGATGCCTTTAAAGCATTTTAATCTGGCAATAGTTTTTAGGATGATAGTAAGCTGATTTAGTACCAGACTTTATGTGGTTGTCAAAATTTAGATCCCAGTCCAAAACTACATCCAGGTTCCTCACATGCTCTGTAGTCATAGGTTGGTGTGTGCATAGTTGTTTGTCGTGTGTCTCGTGTTGCCGTGTGATGGACTGGCGACCTGTTCAGGGTGTACCATGCCTCCCAGTGACTGCTGGAGATGGGCGACGGCACACCCATGACCCTGCAGGGGCAAGCGGGCATCAACAATAGATGGATGGATGAGTAATTTTGTTAGGTCTGAAAAGGTTCACTATTGTCACATGTTTTCTCTATCTTTGAAACTCTTCCCAGGCTGATAGATTTCAGTGACTTTATTTCTCATCTTTTCTAGAAATTCTTTAGATCATGTCATGAAGTGTTGCTTTTTGAGATTTTTCAGCCTGCTTCATGTTGCGAAGCAGGTTCTACTTGTTTCTGTAGGTTTGGTAGAAATCAGGCCTGGGCGCGACTGGTGAAACTGAACTCACTCCACAGTTGATTTATGATTTAACTGGGTAAATAGACAAAATTCTCATTTAAAAACTGCTTTTTGTATTTACGAAGCAAAAACAGAAGAAATCTGGAGGAAGGAATTCTTTTTCACAGCACTGTACACACGCAGCTATACACAAATAGATTCATAAATGCTTACGGGTGCAACTTATAACTGAGAGAGGAAGAGGGAAACAGGAGGGGGGTGAGAAAAGAGAGTAAATTAATGGCAAAAAAGAGGGAAGGAGAAATGCAGACAGTTCATATGAGGAAAGATTTGATCGGGTTACAATGTTGAGATTAAGGTGGGATTGAATTTTTGAATTTTATAAGTGCAATTAGTTTAACGTGCTTATCAGCAGTTTAATTCTATACTTTGGTGTCTTTTCTTATCTGTCAGATTATACATGAGTAATGAAAGTGTGTTGCTAAAACACTCTTTTATTGCTTGATTTTGAGTTTTCAGCACTGAGTCATAATTTTATTAATGAGTTTATTGCTTGCTGCAAAAATTGTGTTAATGCCCAGTGATCTTGGGGGCCATTATGAGTGTCTGCTGTGATAGTTAACCCTTTTAGTTGTGTGAATGTGTATATTATTGTCTTGAAAGGTGCACCTTTAGTAAATGTAGCATATAGGCAGTCTGGATCATAAGGCTTTGCGTTTCCAATGAACAAACTTTTTCTGCTTAAAGAATAGTGATTACTCACAGAGGACATTGTTCCACTGATTGTCAACTTTGCATTGTATTTGCATTAATTTATAGATAAACAGTAATGGGAAAAAAACGTGGGATGGTCAGCCCTTACATTTTATCCAGCTTCACTAAGCTCTCAGCAGACTGTGTTTTGTTGATACTCAGTCGGCGACATGCAGTCTCTTTGCAGCTTTACTTCTTCTTTTTCTTTTACAAAGTGTGTTTTCAAGCTCCGTGGTGTTTGTTACTAAGCTTCAGTTTACCACTTCCCAAAATTAACTTTTTCTTTGACTGTCATGCCAACATGACATTCAACACAGTTCCTCTTTAATTGCTCAACTTTAAAGCAAAGATGAAAGATCCTGCATTTTGATAGTGATCCTCAGAAGTGTTCAGAAAAATACATCCTGTCAAATAATCACCAAACATCAGCAGTTTGCAAGCTATTTTGGAATTATTCTAAGCCTCACCTAATATCTTTACACAGTGAAACCTAATTTACTTCATTAAACAGGTCATTTGTATCTTGAAAAAATGTGATAATGCATAACAGAACCATTATGCCTACATGTTAACCTTGCTGGAAGCATTAGAATGCCCTGTATTAATGAAAGATAAATGATAAAGGCACCTAAATCACCTTGTTGGAGGTAAAATACTATTTTACATGTCTCAAATTAAATTAACTTTGATATTCTTTACAGATTCAGCTTAGGAAATAGAAATTGGTTCATCCCTTAAGTTCAGAAGCCTCCATGTCTGAATGATTCATTGGTCGGGGTATCCCGAACTACGATCCTGCATAAAAACAGCAAAAGACCAAAGTAAAACATTAAAAAGATTTTCCATCTAGAGGAATATTGACCAAGAGCACTGTGGAAGCAAGGAATGAATGAAGACTATGGGGCAATAATTTGATGTATACACTATATAACTTGCGATAAACTTGTGTTTTGAAATAACAGCTCTTTCGTTTTTCATCTGTTTCTCATATATTTCAAAACTAAGATTTTGCCTTTGTAAAATTTGCATAAATATTTTTAAATACATTCTTTCAGTCTCCTTCTTCTTCTGTTGCCCTGCTCCTCATATTCCATGCTGTTGGGATGGGTGGAGTCTCCTGGGTATCCCATGAGATATTTGCCTCATGCCAGTTTAAACTGGAGCAGGTGCGCCCCAAAAGGTCAAACCATCTCCATCAGACTGATCCACCTGGACTTGGAGAACAGCCAAGACTGTGAAAATGATGCAGTGAAGGTCAGGCTTCATAACATATGCCTCCGTATGTTATTGCAGCAAGCTGGTGTAAATCCTAAATATATTTTATTGCTCATGTTTACACCCAGATCTTATCAAATGGGAACCGGATAGCTGTTTTATGTGGGAAAAAGGAATATGAGGAGCTTCAGGACATAGTAAATCCATTGCTGTTCTCTTCCCCTGGTGGCTGCCTCACACTTTTGTTTCACTCAGACTACTCCAACACCAAGAGACACACTGGCTTCAAAGGGTTTTATACGCTTCAAGGTGAGGGCTAATAAGAAGGGTAAGAAATTGACTTTATTCTATAAGGGTGAATTTGAGCCGACTCTATAGTTCCACATTCAGCAGAAGTTTTCAGCTTGTTTCATGTCCAGCTCAGACACCCTGTTGTGTTTCAGGAAAAAAGGTCATATTTATTTTTAGACAAGTTACGAATGCAGGGAATAGCCGTCGAAAGTGAATTCTGTACAGTCTTTTTATTTATGTTAAATAGTTAATGCATTGCCCTACCCCAGTTTTTCAATTTCAGCATGTACTGTTTTTCCCTCAAAACAATGCAGGGAATGACAGTTTACATCTTCCATATTAAATTTCAATACTTTTCCAGACTTAGATTTGTGCAGGACAGGATGTTCGCTTAATTAAAAGTATGTTTAATACCTGCCCAGAGGTTATTTTCAAACGGTACTTTTGGTTGGACAAACATGCCTCATCCGAACATGTTCTAACTTATTAAATATGACTGCATATGTTTCAGCTCATTAAACAAATTGTAATATCCTGAGTAAATACGAAAAGCTGTTTTCAAATGATGATTTTATTTACTAGGGACAAAACATATCCAAACCAAAATGGCCTTATGTGAAAAATGCGTTTGCGATAACTGACACAAGTGTTTTACATTGTGGAGGAATTTTGGCCCACTGTTCTTTGCAGAATCGTTTTACATTGGAGGGTGTTTCAAGCATAAAAGGCCTCTTTAAGTTCACGTCCAATCCAATTGGATTTGAGTCCCGACTTTGATTAACCCATTCCAAAACCCTGATTTTATTTGTTTTGAGACGTTCATAGGTGGACTGGCTGGTGTGTTTTGGATCATTATCCTGCTGGATAGCCCAACTGCACCTCTGTTTAAGGTCATGAACTGATGGTCCAGACATTCTCCTTCAGGATTTTCAGCTAGAGTGAAGAAGTCATGACTCCATCAATTACAGAAAGTTGTCAAGACTCTAAACTTTTCAGACTAATAAATGCCAGTGATTTTATTTTTCATTTGTTCTTGAATTTCTTCAAATTTGATCATATGTTGCTTTTAGAGATCCTTTAGCCTACGTCATGTTGCCTGAAAGGTACTATGTCAGTGATTTCTCGATTCTACAGGTCAGGCAGAAGTTATGTCTTGGTGTCTTGTTAAACTGAACAAAAAAAAAAGTAGTTAATCATGGATAATTCATGATTTAAGGGTGGCAGTTTCCTTTTTCACATAGCGCCAGATTGGTTTGGAAAGCTTTTTTCTTAATAAATAAAATAATTATTTGGAACCACATTTTGTATTTACTCAGGCTATTTTGTCTGATAATAAAATGTTCTTGATGAGTTGAAACATTTAATAAGTTGTAGTATTCAGCATACTGACGTTCACACGGAGAAATTCTTTGCAACATCTTTAAGAAATCGTTCTAAAGCTTCTTAACATTCCTTTTCTTCAACAGAGAAAAACAGCCAATTTTAGCGAAGGGAGGATTTTTAAATTTTTTTTTTGCATTGGTCAGACATTTCAGTGCAAAACATTAACCTGGAAAAGGCTTGTGCAGAAGTCAGGTCTTATGTCCGTATGTATTGCAAATCAAGAAACAAAGAGGCCGAAGTTGGCTCCAGATTTGGCTGTGTGATAAAGGGTTATTTTACTGCTTTTTGACATCTGAATAACTTGTTTTTAAATCTATAAAACTGTTAAATTAGCTGAGCCATGCTAATGCTACCTGCTCTTTAAACTAAAAACAAACAGAGAAATAGCATTTACTTTGTATTGCATCAAAACCAGGCACAGTTTAAGAACCACAGGTCCAGTTTAACAAAGTTAAATGGCTCTATTTTTGAGTTTTGCATGAGCATAAATTAATCAGTGGATTCTCAGTCAGCCATCGAAAAACCAAAATACTGAAGGCTAAAATGTTAAACTCAAGGAGTGGTGTGGCAAATCAAAGATAAAGAACGCCATTTAAAAATAAATGAATGAAAAAGCTGAATTTTTAAAAATCCAGATTGTTATATTTTAGAAAATGGGAGGACAAATAATGCCTTGAAACATTTTTTTCATACACCAATCTCCTTTTTCTTTCTTACTTCGTAGACTTTAATGAGTGTGAGGACGACCCAAACAATGAATGCACTCAGTTCTGCCACAACTTCATCGGAGGATACCGCTGCTCCTGTCGCCATGGTTACCACCTGGCCCAGGACAAACACACTTGTACAGGTACGGATAAAGTTTTCTAAGTCCATGGCAGCAAACACATGAAAAATGACTAATCAAGGAGGGAACTCTGAAACATGAAGTGAAAACTGGGAATAAGGGAAGCAGAAGTGGTCAGTCAGGAAGAAAAGGGAGTTGATTTGGTAATTTTTTTTTATCATGCTACTAAAATGATGAGAAAGTTACTGATAAACTCATCTCATCCTACATACAGTGAATTGTGCTAAGGATCTGTCTGGACTGAAGAGAGGTGACATATCCAGTCCTTCCTGGCCTGAGTCGTATGCAGAACATGCCAACTGTAAATACACCCTGTCTGTGGAGGAGAACCTTCAGCTGGAGCTGCACTTCTCTGAGGGTTTTGATGTAGAGCAACGCCCTGATGGTCACTGCGTAGATGAGCTGCGAGTAAGAAATGAGTCACAGTGGTAAAAAATCTCATGGAGGGGCTTTTCCTTAAAACTCCCATCTCTGTGCAACAAAAATAAGAAAATAGGAAGTTGAGACTGAAATGTTGAAAACTTGGGTTAAACAACCAATAGACATCCTCTTTTAAGAATATTACCTTCTATGTGTTTGACGTATTTTCTGTAACTAGTCTGACTGTCTTACAGATTTATATATTTCTTTATTGTCTCATCTCTGATTCACGTTTGGAAATGTCCACCACTTACAGTGTTTTGCATGTAGGCCACAGTTCAGTTTTGGTCTCATAGGACCAGAGTCATATACTCAGCTTGTGACCAACGGCAAATATACATTTTTATGGTTGTCTGTCAACAATAGCTTTCTTCTGGCCACTCACCCATTTACACTAGATTTGTGTTAAGCACGAAAAATAGTCATCAAATTGGATACAGTTTATGCGTCTTCTTATGGTGAATTTATGGGTAAAAAACATTTCTTTATTTTTTTTCCACTTCACAGCAATGCACTACTTTGTGTTGATCTAGCACATAAAATCCTAAAGCAAGACATTAAAGTTTGAAGCTTTTGCAATCCGCCGTATTTAAACTAAGTAAACCAACCTAAATCCAGTATTTTTTAGATGAACATATTTTAGTTTCACACAGTGGAAACTTTTTTAGTTAGTTTCCTACTATGAACACATACAATTTTGAAAATATATAGAATAATGTAGTGAGCCAACAAACAACACAGAACATGTTTCCTTCTATTGCTCTGATTATAACATTCGCCAGTGCAGAATGTTATTTCATCACTTTGTTATTAAAACTATTTCTGGCCATTTGAGTTTTGGCACAATTGTTCCTCTGAACAGGCAACTGCTTGAAATGATGTGTCAGAGTAGGATATTGTGGTATTGCTATGATGGTAAACTGGTAAAAAAAACCCTGCTTACCAGCAAAGACCCCCATATCATCACACCTACACTTCCATGTCTTACACAGACAACCGCATTTTCAGGTACAATCAGTTCACCCTCAGTGTATCTTATAAAATCATGAAAGCTGACACTTTGACATGTCAGAGCAAAGTCCACATTGAAAGGGCTTTGTTATATATATATATGGACACTTAGTTCTGTTTTCTCTGCAGCAGCTCAGTCATGAAGAACTTCACCACATCGTTTCCTTTAGAACAATGAGGCTGCTGAAATGAGGTCACTGATGTTGCATTAACCAGTGGTGCAACTTTAATGCACCTATCGTTTGCATTTAAACAAAGTTTGTTTAAGTAAAGTGAACAGAGTGCAAACCTGTTACAAAGACAAGCAGTGTTTACTTAAGAAAACACAATGTAAGAAATATTTTGCTTTGTTTATAGTTTGTTTTCTCACTAAACAACCACATTTGCAATACTTTACACGTGATATGGCTTCAGTTTTAAAGAATTACTCTTGATTAACTTTTTATAGTGTTTTATATCTGCATGTTTCATCAGGTGTTTAAGAATGTTTTATTTTAAGACATTTCCTGTGTTATTGTGTTTGACAGATTGAGACCCACTCAGAGACTTTGGGTCCATTCTGTGGTAACAAACCTCCGCCTTCTCCTCTTCTGACGTACTCAAGCCACGTCCAAATACACTTCACCTCTGATGGGTTCGGGACTAACAAGGGCTTTAACCTCAACTTTAAGACCAGAGGTAATGTAGTCCCTTTTTAAAACAGTACATAAAAGATATTTTTAACAACGTTTTTGGAGACTGATTAGAATCACTGTTCTCCCCTGCAGATAAGGTCTGTCGATCAGTGGTGACCTCAAACTCAAAAGTGACTCCTCTAAAACAGGAATATCACCGGGGAGAATCAGTGACTGTTACTTGTGATCTTGGCTATGAAGTAAATTCAGTGAGTACTTAAAAATGTTTCTATGAAATTGAGCAAAATCTGAGCGGACACCGAGTTCATTAAATTCTCCTTTTGCAAAGCAGGAAGAAAATGAGGCTATTTTAACACAGTATGAGACAACCTGCCAGAGCACTGGGGTATGGGCTCCCAGCTACCCCTGTGAAAGTGAGTGTGACTAAAATAAAGGTTTTTTCCTCTGAAAATGTTTCATCAGTTATGATTTTACAGCCTTTTTAATTGTTTATTGTTGTTTTTCCCGCTAGTTGTGGATTGTGGTTTGCCGTATATTGGAGCTAACAGCATCCTACAGGTGGTGGATGGTCAAAACACCAAGTATAACAGCCAGATCAAGTTTTACTGCAGTTCAGAATACTACACACTGGATGGAAATGGTGATTACATGAATCTCAGACTCTCTGCTATGACTGGTGTTGTAAGTTTTTAACAATGTGCTTCCTTAAATCTTTCAGACACATACACTTGTAATGCCAATGGTGAGTGGACATCAGTGGACGGGAACGCAGGGATGCCAAAATGCAATGAAGGTAGGGTAATGCTTGTTTGACTTTCTACGTATTAAATCGCTTATTTCAGTTAACGGATTACCCTTCTTCATTTCAGTTTGTGGAATGCCTGAAACAGACCCGACAACCACAGGCAGAATTTTGGGAGGAAGCAAGGCAAAGCCGGGAGAAATACCGTGGCAGCTTCTCATAAAATCTCCAAAAAGAGGAGGGGCATCGCTGATAAATGATCAGTGGGCCGTCACAGCTGCACACGTTGTGGAGGGGATCAGGGCAGATTTTTTGGAACTCTATGGTGGACTGATAGATGGACAAAGTGCTAACATATCTCCCATTCGAATTACAAAAATCATAACTCATCCCAGCTACAGCACAGCGCCTCCCTCTAAAACACAAACAAATTTTGATAATGATATTGCTCTGATAAAATTCACATCCAAAGTGAAGCTTGGCCCAAACCTTCTTCCTGTTTGCCTGCCAGAGGTAAACAGGGGCGTGTCGGAAAATGAACAAGGCACAGTGTCTGGCTGGGGGGCTACAATAGTAAATGACAGAGAGAGAATCAAAACAAAATTCTTACAATACGTTCACATTCCTGTTTACTCCCTCGCTGAATGTATGAACACACCTTACACGCCCTCTAACGAAGCCATGACGTTTACTAACAACATGTTCTGTGCTGGAGGAGAAGGGATGGACAGCTGCCATGGAGACAGTGGAGGTCCATTTGTTTCACCCTTTCTGTCTTCAGGTGGCCCTCATTATCTGATTGGCATTGTGTCCTGGGGATCTAACTGTCTGGAAGGTGCTGGAAAGGGTAAAAAAAAGGGCTACTACACCAAGGTGGACAATTATGTAAACTGGATTAAAAAGACAATCAATGAAAATTGATTCCAGTTAAAATAAAAGCTTTTCTCAATCACAATCCCAATCAAAAACTAGCAGAACTGATTCAATTATTTAAACTAACAAATATTTACAAACTCTTGAAATCAAATATTCAAACATAATCAGAAAATCATTAACCAAAGATTGTAACATATACCGTGTTTCATATTTTTATCAAAGGAAGTGTTCACAAATCATCTGCAAATTTAATGCAAATGCTAACATGTTTTACCAATGTGTGAAAGTGTGCAGTATATATATGAATAATGTAACAGTGGATTCAGTGCAGCAATGTAAAATCTGAACTTTCTCTATCATTTATATTGCATATATCATATTGGCACAAATATATATATATATACATTAAAGTAAAATACTCATTTGAAAAAATAATCATGACAATACTTTGTAATATGTGTCAGTGTTACATTTTTTATAAAGAGAAGTAAATAAATGCTATGAAACAATGATATTCATGTTGTTGTTTTTAGTAATAAATTATTAATGTTTTTATTATCACTACCTAAGCATGGTGCTAGTTACCGGTTCTGAGGTAAAATGAGGTTCTAAACATTACTGTGTTGCAACCAGCTAAAATGTTCTGCCTTTTATGGGATGCCAGAACTCTTGGAAAAACAGACTGGAGTTACTAGAGGCTGAATGGAGCATATTAACTTGAAATGTTGCTGCACACTGCCTGTCAGGTTGAAAGAAAGCCACCACTGTTTTCAATGTTAACAAGAAAAATTCAGCTGTTTGGAATATTTGGAATATTTTCATTCAAAGAAACCCAGACAATAATAGTGTGGAGCAGTATGGCAAAAATATATATTTTGCACAGTAAGTAGAGTTACTTAAAAATTACCACGACATTTATGAGGCTTTTATTTTACAGTTGTTCTCAAGTTTATAAAAATTAAAATAATAAGCACAGATTACATTATTATAGCTATAACATTCAATAGGTTATGTTATTTTTGTAGCAGTAGATATAATTTTAGATTTTTTTGGTTGAAATAAAAACTGTAAGATCATTTTAGTTTTAAATTTCCCTCTAAATGCAATAAAATTGTGGTATTTCATCACAAGGTCACCATACCATGAGAATCTCATACCAACTGTGCCTGTTATTACCCATCTTCTGGCCTTCACACTGAACAAAAAGTCGTGGCCTGGGGACAGAGTGATAAAGGTAGATTGATATTAGTGCCCGTATCTATCTACCACAGACATACAGCCAAAAGTTTATATTGTACATACATGCATCGTCTTGTAAAGGACATGTACAATCAGGACTTTCTAACATTGGGAACACATTCAATTGTGATCTCAGTCACTAAAAATCTGTGCCACGGGTGGGTACCTAAAGCAGGGAGAGTCCAATTAATCATATTACTGGCTTGAATATATTACTTGTAATTTATTATAATATGCAAATCAGGAAAATTTTCTTCCGTTGAAAACTCCACTGTCCTCCCTTCCCTGCAGGTACGAGTCGGGGTGTCATCCTTGATAGCAGCTTTTCTTTCACAGCTCACATTAGCAACATCAACCGCTCTGCATACTTCCACCTCCGTATTATCAACCGTCTCTGTTCCTCACTTACCCCCATCACCACTGCCATTTTAGTCAAGGCCTTGGTCACATCCCGGCTTGATTACTACAATGCGCTGCTCCTCGGTTTATCACACAAATCCCTCCATAAACTGCAACTCGTTCAGAATTCAGTAGCCCGTGTCATCTCCAGAACCCCATCTACACAACACAACACCCCTGTCCTCCAGCAGCTCCACTGGCTCCCCCTTCCTTTCCGCTTTGAGATCAAAATCCTTCTTTTAACATTCCAAGTCCTCCATAACCTTAACCCTCCCTATCTTACCAATCTCCTTCGTGTTCACACACCATCTCGCACCCTTCGTTTCTCTTCTGATTATCTTCTCTCTAAGCCTCATGCCCATCTGTCCACCATGGGACTCAGGTCTTTTAGCCGCTCTGCTCCCAAACTCTGGAATAAACTGTTACCGGATGTCCGAAACAACATCATCCCTGCACACTTTCAAATCTCTCCTTAAGACTTAACTGTTCAGATTAGCGTACCCCACTTGACCTCCCTACACGTTGCACCACAAACATTTATTTGTTGGTCTTATTGTAGTACTTTTAATCTTTGTTCAAAATATGTTTTTATGTTGCTGATGTGCGAAGTGTCTTGAAAAGGTGCTTATAAATAAAATGTATTATTATTATTATTGTACTAGCTTGCAGAACAAAGGGAACCTAAAATATAATAGCCTATTAAATACTGTAACCAAGATGCATCCAGGCCGTCCTTTGCATTTGAGATATTTTACATATTGCCATTGCGGTGGTAAATGCAATTTGCTATATTGTGAAGCTCTGTGTGAAACATCCATATGCATACCGGCTAAAATCACCAAAACTTGTTTTCTGCTCTATGTTTTTCTTTTTTTAATATTAATTTAATACTCAAGAATTTATACTGACAAAATCTAATTGCTGGGGGTAATAATTAGGTTTGGTTTAATTAAATATCAAAAAATCATTGTTATAAACCTTTATAAGTTGATATTCCCTTATAACGAGCCTTTGAAAGAAGCAGTTTTATCTACAAATCTTGCACTATCTTGCACTAAAATAAATACGTTTGTTTTGAGAACGTGTTAATTGTGCTTCCACTAGATGGTGCCAAAAACGCCAAACAATGAAATACATCAGCGTAGGTTACTTTTATGAACCCCGGATATGAGTGTGTGATGTGAGCTTGACACCTGGTTGGACTCTTACCTTGAAGCAATACAGGATGTAAATCTTGGGTGACCCTGTTATTAAAGAAAAAAAGTTTGTAATCGAGCTGGCTTACACAACGAGCTGCGTTTTCTTATTTTTGTTGAACATTAAGTTCGAGCAAATCTTCGGTTACACAGGCCTACTATAACATGCACATCTACATTTAAGGTATTTATGTTACTACTTTAAACCTCAGCTTAACTCAAAACTTGTGAAAACATGTGGTAGTTAACAGGATTAAACGGCAACTTTACTATGTGTTTAAACTATATACGGAATTAATTATATGGAAATTATGTGGAGTTAAAGGAATTTAAAAGATATATTAGAAGGAAAAATAACCTGAGATGTGTTAGGTCTTCATTTAAATGCAAAATAGCCTTTAAAATCCACCAGGAACCAATAATAAAATACATTGCATACTTTAAAGTCTAATATTAACCAAAAAGTATTGCTGAGCTAATGAAAACGAAAAATAAGCTAGTAGGAGTAGCGAACGAACTGAAACCATAGCAACACTTCCTGTTACGTTTTCTGAAGCTTGGGATTGTGGGGACCGTAGTTTCAAAAGAGAAGCGTTACAAATCAAACATCTCCGTTTGTATTGTTCTTTAAATTATAAATAAACTGAAGCGAAACTATGTTTATAGCCTACTGTTGTGAAATATCACACAAAATCAAACATTTACTAACTTGTTTCTTAGAAGGGCGATTCTGGACAAGTGTAAATACCCCCTCTAGTGGTAAAATTTATTGTGACAGTTGGTGAGTGAGCCAAAGACGCATTAATTACAATAAATAAATAGCAAAATATAATCTAAATTGGCATAAATTAGAAAATCTGACAAATTCCTTATCCAATTCTAATCATACTATTTACAACTACTATCTATTTTTTCCCTTGCTGTTCAAAGTCAAACATGTACTTGATTTTTGCCAAGACAAACAAGGCATATTCCTGGCATTAACGCAATGAGTTGCTAAACACTTGAAACAGGAGCCATTATAACATTAATGTTTCACTTGTATCCCCGACTTGTGCTGGTACACAGCTAGATTAATTCAGGCATGGATATATTCAATCTCAGGACTGGTTGGATATCGCTCATCATATGGTGAGTTTAGAAGATTTTTTAGTCAATTATGGGGGAGTGAAGCAGTTTTTAACATAATTTTGTGCCTTGATTCTAAACGTCTCAAAATATTCATGGAAATACCTGATCATTTTAGTCTATTTTAAATAATTTATAACACTTGTTAGTGAGCATGTTTAATAGGCAGATCGTTGATTAATTGGAATGTTATATAGATGTTCTCATGTATAATAAATATCTTCTGCACTTTAGTTGATTCTGTCACTGTGTTTGCTCTTTTGTGTTTGAATCGACTTTGGACCGTCAGCTCAGATCACAACAGACTGATAAACAGATCGAACTCTTGTTTATGCACCTCTCCAGGTTTCTCCATCTGCTGGTCTCTGAATGTGTCCCACTGCCAGACTCAGGCCCTCTGATGTATGGGGAGGTCCATTCCCCCCAGTATCCTCAGCCCTATCCCCCCAACCTGCAGAAGCAGTGGGACCTCAGCGTGCCTGAGGGCTTCCAGATCAGCCTGACCTTCACACACCTGGACATCGAAGCATCCGCAGACTGCTACTATGATTCAATTACAGTCAGAACAAAATAATACTGTCAGATCTTCCCACTGCATGATTGCTTATAGTTTGTAAAATATTAAAAATTTTCAAGAACACATAGGTTTGGGCGTAACAATTTGGAAATGCATGCCAGGATAAGGGCTATCAAGCTATTTTCTGAAGTGGAGTCTCAGTGCTGTGGTAAAATCAGAATTTTTTTAGTTGAGGATTGCTTATTATTTATCTTTAATACTTTTCATGCTTATTTTTTTCTGATTTTGTAAAATATGGGAGTTTGAGCCACGTTTATCTTAGGCAGTATTCTGGCTACAACAATTTTTTCCTTTTGAAAACAAAAATTAAATCAACCAAAATACTGTATATATATTTTCTTCTATACTTTTAAAAATCCCCAAATGATTACTTTTTATTTCAAGTTTTATGCGTCGTGTTTCTTCAATATCCTTGCAGGTTCTATATGATGAAAAGCTGCTTGGGAAGTTTTGTGGGAATGAAAACTCTGCTGATGGACATCACCCTGGCTACCAGCCCATTTTGTCTCCAGGCAGCAGGCTCACCCTGATATTCCAGTCAGATGACTACAACCCGGACCGACACCAGAATGTGGGATTCTCCGCTCAGTACCAAGCAATAGGTGCCTCTTGGAAATTTCCTGTGACATGTGACAAATAAAATATCTTTAATCTGAAATATCCTACTATAATACGGAATAATTCATGTCATCAGACATAGATGAATGCTCGGCCCCAGAACCTGAGGATGGATCTAGTCCACTGTGTTCTCAAATCTGCCTCAACACACTTGGGTCATATCTCTGTACTTGTCACCATGGCTATGAGCTACGTTCAGACCAGCGCACCTGCATGTGTAAGTTTGCTTAATGCAGGGAACACCGTATTTGCTTATGGTCGCTAAATCTAAGATCAGTTTTTCAAAACCTTAATGCATCTTGCTTTGTAATAAAAGGTTTGCAAGAGACAAATACATAATCAGTTAATTTGTATCTGTTTCTTAAAGTAATAGCAAAATTTAGCCTCTTCTCCTTGTGACTTCAAACTATGAGCCAACAGTAGGGAGTAACACTAGAAAGGATAATTTAACCTACCTTTCCACACTAAATTTAATTAACAATTTTAGGTTTAAATTGCTTTAAAGAGTATAGTGAGTGGCTCAATTACAGTGTTATGCCTCTAACCTTTTCACATTTTGTTGAATGTGATAGATCAACACAAAGTAATACATTGTTGTGAAGTGAAAGAAAATAAAAATCCTTTTCAAAACGTTTTATAGGTAAAATAAATATAAAAACGTGTGGCATGCATGTTCATTCAGGCCCCCTGTTAGTTAATGTTAGTTTTGCATCACACAGCATTTTACTTGTAGGCCACAAAGTTCAGTTTAGGTCTGATCACCTTCAGAGCACACATTTTCATGTATCCTCTAGATGGCTTTAGAAGGATGGACTGCTTTGTTTTGGTCTATCTCATCAAATCCTGAAGACTTATACTGAAGTTTGAGGTTTTGTTGTGAGAAAATACAAAATGGGCGACTGTGGCTCAGTTGGAAGAGTAGTCGTCTTGCAATCAGTAGGTTGTGGGTTCGATTCCAGCTTCCTCCTGCCATATGTCGATGTGCCCCTGGGCAAGGCACTTAACCACAAGTTGCCTACCGATCTGCGTATCGGTGTATGAATGTGTGAGTGCGATTGGGTGAATGTGGCTCTAGTGTAAAGTGCTTTGATCGGTCTGTATGACTGGAAAAGCGCTATATAAGTTCAGTCCATTTACCATTTACTTTCTTTGTGTCCAGTATCCTGTGGCGGCGGTGTATTTGATGAACTAGAAGGGCATTTGTTGAGTCCAGGTTACCCGAACATCTCGCCTCATGCTTTGTCCTGTCAGTATATCATTTCTGTGGAGTCTGGCTTCTCTGTCTCTCTTAACTTCTCTGACAAGTTCCACATCGAGAGTGTGGAGACCGAGGAAGGCCTACAGTGTCCCTATCACTGGTTGGAGGTAATATGAAGCAGTTTTGACCATCTGTAGTAGGATTAGTGGCGGTAAACAGAACTCTAAAAGGTTAATATTTTCTCCGTTAATAAACTTTGAGCATGTCTGTCTATAAGGTGAACATCCCAGATAGAAAGCCCATGAGGCTTTGTGGGGGAACAAGTCCAGGATTAATTAACACAAACTCAAACACTGTCAGGCTGGACTACCACATTGATGATCAGGGACAAAGCCATGGATGGAGCCTGGACTACAGCACACACAGTGAGGGGGTGAAAGTGTTGACAGGAAATTAGAAATTTAACAATGACTGAAGGTCAAACATGCAGCTTTATCACACATTGTTGCTTGTTCATTGTGTGTTTAGGAGTGAAGTGTCCAGTTCCTGATAAAGTAGTAAATGGAAGGGTCACTCCTTCCTTGACTGAATACTTCTACAGAGACCACATCTATGTGCGCTGTGATGAAGGATACAAACTGATGAAGGTAAGTTTAAACCTCTTGTTTTTTAATTGAAACACCACACTGTTTTAGTGTAATGTGTGCCACTTTTCTATTGCTCAGGGTGGTCAGGAGATAAAGGGTTTCTCTGCCATGTGCCAAAGCAACGGACAGTGGCATCTCCCACTGCCTGAATGCCACAGTACGTCAAGCGAAGATGCAAAATTTAACCGTTTCGACATTGAAATTCCGACTGATCCTTGAAAACGTTGTGCTGATTAAAATATCGAATCTCTTTTCTCTGCCTCAGTAATTGATTGTGGAGAACCCGAGCCTCTGCTGAATGGAGGACTAACTTTCCTGTCGGGCGTCCAGAATCAGTATCTTTCTGTTGTTCAGTATCACTGCAATGAACCGTTTTATTCTTCATATGGGGGCAATAACGGTAAGATTTTAATATACAGTAGTAACTCACTGATTCCGATGCTTCCTACAGAAGCTTCCATAGATCCTCTAGGAGCTTGGAGAACAGATGAAGTCTAGTTATGTTTTCATTAGTAAACTCTCTTCAAGAGGCTGCACTGCATTTGTAGCGAGGATTTTAAGATGTAATTCCTTTATTTTAATGTCTTGTGTTTTGTGTAAAATTAAAATCCGAAAGGTAAAGTAGTAAATGTATTTGTGGTTGTTAAATGTGTCAAAGCCTGAGTTAGCTCTTCTTCCTAATTCTGAAATGTGACACAAAGGAAGATCTGCTCCTCTATTGCGTTTGTGGGACAGATCGCATTTCTTGATGCTGACTCAATTTGCTAAAATTTATACGAGACATTTTACTTGCATTTAAGGCAAGTAAATATATGGCCCACCCATATTCATCCAAAGTTATGTTAATCACAGCAAGAGCTGTTTGCGATTCTGAAAGACCAGAGCTGTATTTTCAGATTAGAATTAAAAAAAAAGAAACATCTGCTGAAAGCACATAAGACAAAATAGAAAGGCTGGCATCTTTCATTTGGATTTTCTCTTTTTTTAGAAATGAGTGAGAAATGTTAAAGAAGGTAGAACAGATGTGATGTTTTTGCTATTAATTTCTCATCCAGTTGCTTGTCAAAATAGTTTTTTATAGTTGTTGCTTTTTAAAATACAGAATCCTAACTTGTGACTCCAGAACAGTCTAAGTAATGCACATGCCAACGCTAATACAAAGAAATCAATTAACTTTACCAAGATGATCCATTTATGTTGTGAAACTTGGATCATTTGCACTGAGGAAACTCCATATCTCTCTTGGCTATGGGTCAGTTTGTTGTCCGCTCAGAGGAATTAGGAGGGGTTGAGACAGGGACTGTAATGGAGAGGTTAATCAGCACCTCGTAATAGAAACCAAATGCCCTTTTTAATTAAAAAAATGTAATTTATTGGTTGTGATTGCACAGAAGGGTTTCTTTGTTACTCTGACATGATTACAAGTTAATAAAGTTATTTAAAATACAAGTTAAGTTGTAAAACATTTCCTCTAGCTCTTTAATCACACCTGCATCTGCTGTGTTTGTGGCTGAAGAGAAAACAACTTGATTTGAAGAAAAACATTTCTAAGATGTTCCCATCTACTTGACTTGAAGAGTGTGTTTGCATCTGGATGTATTTAGTACCATCAGATGGCAAGAGCAGAACAGTTGCAGAAAATTGAGGAGATTCCACTGCTTTGTGAATTCCCTCCAGCATTTATACAGAAAAAAGGCTGTGCGCATTGTGTGCTAATGTTGAAGACCTAAGATGATATGACAACAACAAACAGTAAACAATAATTGTTAGATATTTTATTTGAACAACAAAGATGGAAATAACACTTTGGTAAATTATCTTATTTTTTTTTTTGCTTTATTCTTCCTAGTTACCCTCACCTGTGAAGCAGATAGACAGTGGAGATCCAACCTTCAGGTTATTTTGAGACCAGTATGTCTACCAGGTATCACTATCACTGTCTTTTAAAACTTCATTGCAAACCTTGATATCTTTATACCTTCTTTATGACTATAACTTGATATCCTATGTAGTTTGTGGTCGGCCAACAAAACAAATTGAAAATAACTTTAAGAGGATCATCGGAGGAAATGATGCTCCACAGGATACCATCCCTTGGCAAGCTCTAGTTAGCGTACATTCAAACAGGGGAGGGGGTATGATCATAGCAGATCACTGGATTTTGACTGCAGCTCACGTGGTTGTAGCTAATGGACAAGTTCAACCACCTGAGTCTATAGGGGTGAGTAGTACTCTATAAAGTTCTGTGTTTATCAACTGTTGTGTTTTTTTTTTAGACAGCTTTATTTTCTTTGTTTTATTGTAGATTTACCTTGGAGATACAGATGTTCACCAAATTATAGAATCTGGTTCTCTGACTGCAATCGCAGTCCATATTCACCCTGGATACAATAACCCAGACAATTTTAACTACGACAACGACATTGCACTGATAAAACTGCAAGACCCGGTTACATTCAATGCATCAATAATGCCACTGTGTTTGCCAGCAGAGGGTGACACATATGAAACGGGAATGATAGGGTAAGGAAACGGTACCAAATAATCTCATGAATATCAAATCTATTTTACATAACTTATGTTTTGTTCTGCAAACATTTACTTTTTTCAGGCGGGTATCTGGCTTTGGCATTACAGACAAGGGCAACAAGACTTTTCTAACAAATAAGCTGAAGTATGTACATGTTCCACTGGTGCTTCAGGAAAGATGCAGTAGTTCTTTGAAGGGAAGGCCCGGTAGCAGGACACCAATACTAACAAACAACATGTTCTGCGCTGGTACTCCCGAAGGTGGGCAAGACTCTTGCCAAGGTGACAGTGGGAGTGCTTTCACTCTGCAATCTGAAAATGGACGATTCTGGGCTGCTGGGATTGTCAGCTGGGGGGTTAGATGTGGACAGAAAGGGACATATGGATTTTATACCAAAGTTGCAAACTATGTAGAGTGGATGAACAAGATCATACAGGAGAATTAAAGGCAATGAGGATTAAACACAATAACAACTGAAGCTATTTGTGAGACAAAAACAAAAATGCTATCACCAAAATCTGATCTAACAGGATTAGAACTAAAATACAACGTCTCACAAAGCCATTTAAATCAAGCTGTTAGTCTGTGATAAAACATAAATAGAAAGTTATTAGAATTTTTTTAGATGTTCAATAATTTCCTAATTGTAAGCTGAACTGTATTTGATTCTGTTCAAAAAGCTTTGTTCATTTCATGTGAATAAAGTGGTTTAATACAGATGTGTGTGTGTTTTCATTAAATACAAAAAAATGACAAGGATTTCCTCATCCACTCAAACATCCAACATTGTGATGCTCTTATCATATTGTGGTTAATAGGTTTCTTAAAAAGTGGGTTGCACATTGCCGCAGTGGTTAGCATTATTGCCCTGCAGCAAGAAGGTCCTAGCATTGGCTACAATGCATAGCCGTTTACATGTCCAGAGGGACATGTGAATGTGTCCAGAGGGATTATCTGGCAATACATACAAATAGAATGAAATTAATTTTGTTGCTAATATTTGACATATCACAGAGTTTAATCACCACAAAACCCTCATCCCCTCTTCTTTTTGTTGTATGTAAATAATCCACTTTGTGTGTTTTTGTAATAAATAGTTAATTTTCAAATAAATAAATGACATTGAAAGGGTTAAAATTCAGAAAAAAGATTGTTTCTTCCAATGTCTTTTACTTATATGTGTCTTTCATAGTCTCATGATGCACTTTGCACCCTATAAACACCTCTGTGGAAAGCATACGTTGAAAATCTGCATCCAGTGATGCATGATGACCTATTGACCTATATAAGGTGTTTAGAGGGTGCAAATGCTGACCAAGACAGGTAGGAGTGAAATACATTAGATTTAATATACATGTACATGTAAAAAAATCAAATATTATAAAAAGTTCACTTTTTGTTACTCATTTTAGAAGGTTAAACTTATGTTTGATATAGATTCATTACCAATGGAGCGACATTTTTCAAGCGTTTATTTCTTGTAATTTTGATGATCATGGCTTACAGATAAGTAAAACCCAACATTAAATGTCTCAGATAAATTAGAATGTTAAAAACGATCAATAAAAAGGACATTTTAAAAAGAACTGTCAGGCTTCTGAAAAGTATGTTCATTTCTATGCAGCCAATACTTAGTTGGCATGAATTACTGCATCAATGCGATGTGACATGGAGGCGGTCAGTCTGTGGCACTGAATTGCTGGGTCTGGTGTCTTTCATCTTCCTCTTGGAAATACTCTATAGATCCTCTATGGGGTTCAGGTCAGGCCAGTTTGCAGGCCTGTCAAGCACAGCAACACCGTTTTTGATACCTTTGGCCATGTGGGCAGGTGCCAAGTCCTGCTGGAAAATTAAATCAGCATCTCCATAAAGCTTGTCAGCAGAAGGAAGCATGAAATGACATTAAATTTCCTGGTAGATGGCTGTGTCGACTGTGGACTTCAGAAGACACAGTTGACCAGCAGTTGACATGAAATCCCAAATCATCACTCATTGAAGAAACTTCACGCTGGATTTCAAGCAACATGGATTCTGTGCCTCTGTGGGAGCTTGATTTTCAAATAAAATGCAAACTTTACTTTTATGTGAAAAGAGGACTTCCCTATTCTTGAATGAATTTTACTTGACAATCCTCTCAGGGCTGCAGTTATTCCTATTGCTGGCACAGCTTTATCTGCCACATTTTTTCCTTCCACTCCACTTTCTATAAATATGCTTTGATGCAGCACTCTATGAACAACTTTAGTAATGACCTTTAGTGACTTACCCTCCTTGTACAAGGTGTCAATGACAATGCCAAGTCAGCAGTCTTTCCCGTGATTGTGTGGCCTACTGACACAGAATAGAGACTATTTAGAGGCTCAGTAAACCTTTGAATGTGTTTTCAGCTAAATAACTGATTAGGGTGTAACACCAGAAGCTTCCAATATTTAACGTTTTCCCAATATTCAGATTTTCTGATACTTGAAATATTATCGTAATATATAAGGCTTGAAATATTTCACTTTATATGTAATGTGACTTTGAAGGTGGCATGATGGTTGGTGTCAGATGGGGCTGTTTTGAGTATTTCCAAAACAGATGATCTCTTGGGTTTTCTAAGAAAGTGTTTTAAAAGGAGAAAATATCCAGTGAGCAGCAATTGAAGGAACAAAAGTGAAAAGAAAACATTCATTTATGGCTAAAATGTTCTTAAAGCGTGTTGTGTTATAGTCTAATTAAATCAAACTTGGACTTTTGGCCCCAATCCCTAAAGGTATCGGTGAAAAAAGCAACACAGAACATTTTCAAAAGAATACCATACCCAAAGTGAAACATGGTGGTCATCATGAACTGGACTTTTCTTCTTATGGGATTGGATTTTTTTTCATTTTACTGCATACAGAAGTAAAATGCTTAAAACCCCAAAATAAAAGACAGATTATGCTCCAGAGGAATAGCATACAGGTTGTGTTTTAAGGAGCTAATGCTGACTAAGTTTGAATTCAGAAATCCCCTTTTTTATTGTTATTTTACGCCAAAAAAATATTTTGATCCTCCTAAGTTTATTTGACTGAAGGACGACCCGTAGGGACTGTTACCATAGTAACCCATGACTCAAGTCGCGCTGCTGTCTGATTGGTTGAACGTCTATGTCTACTTTCATTTTCAGTAGTCTGCTTTTGCACTCTGCGCATGCTCAAGACGGAACCTCTGTCTCTACGCACCTCCAATCCTGCCGAAAGAGTTTATTTCTGTATTTTATTACCGGTAATGATGTCTAGTTAATGAATATCACAGATGGGGTGAAGAAAGGGTCCAATAATAACGCTCTCGTATGTAAAGAAGGCAACATTATCATGCCGCGTTTGTAGTTCTTTGAAATCAAAAGTGAAAGTGTTGTGGCGCATTCTTCTATTTCATTTTCATCCAAATAACGCAGATGTTTTGCTCCTTGACGATGATTGAAGTATTATTTTTTGGATTGTTTTTGACGTTCGTTAATGGTAAGATGATTTGGTAATAAATGATTGTTAGCTAAAGCAAATTGTTTCTTCACAACTTTTCTTGAAATATTCCTCATCATTCGCAATTTTATCAAGCATTCCTAACTAAAAAAACTAAAATGCATCTAAACTGTAAGAACATTGTGTAACTGAAGAAAAATGGAACAATCCTGTTATTCCTTACGGTGGTAAAGTCACATTGTTGAGCAGCAAATAGATCGATCATAAGAAAAACGAGTATCCAAAAATAGCACTTAATTAAATTCTTTATTAAAGAGGATAACAAATGCAGACAATAACTCCTCGATTTTTCGAAAACCTGTGTATATAAAGTATGCAATTAAATATATTAGGGTAAATTAATAGTGGTTATTGACCTGCACCGGTAAGGCATAACAATACGACCACTTACTGGTGAATATTACAGCACCTATTAAATGGGTAGAATATATAAGACAGGTAATGAAGATTTTGTCCTCAGGGTTGATGTGTTAGAAGCAGGAAAAATGGACAAGGATCAGGTTGTGATGGGTATAAGACTGGGTCAGAACAAACTGCAGCTCTTGTTGGGCTGTTTTTCAGTCTCCAGAGGCCAAGTTAACACTGTTGGACAGATGACGCAGATTAGTAATGCCAGCAATGGACAAGCAAGGACCTTGGATCAATGGCATAAGCTGGCCTGGTCTGATGGACCACATTTGTTTTTATATCTGATGGGGGGCTGGGTGCTTGCACGTCACCTAGCCGGGGAAAACATTGCACCAGGATACGCTATGGGAAGAAAGCGATCAGCAGAGGCAGTGAGATGCTCTGGGCAATGTTCTACAGGGAAACCCTAGGATCTGCGATCCATGGGGATGTTGCTTTGACATGTATCATCTGCCTAAGCATTGTTGCAGACCATGTTCACCCATTAATTAGCCTCTCGTAGCAAGATGACTAGCTCTATCCCAAAGCAAACTGGTTTAGGAAAGGTTTGAGGAGAACAACAAGAAAATGTTTGAGATCTTGGCTTCACCCCTAAATTTCCCTCATTTTAATCTAATGGATCATCTGTAGTATGTGTAGTAAGGAAGCCCGATCGATGGAGGTCCCTCCTCCTTACTTCAGGGTTCCATTGGAGTCTTTACCATGACAGGTCAGAGCAGTTTTGCAGGTCTTTTGTGATTTCCATTACATTTACCTCCTACTAGATTTTACCCTATAGTAAAGGAATGACTTTGTTCATTCATTCCATCAAATTGAACAGTTTATGAGCTTCAAACATGTTTTTTTCACGTTGTCTTCCAGCTGATGGGGTTGCTGATGTAGTTCTTTCCTGCTCTCTGGTCGAGGAGAGAGCCGGACTGGGTGGAATGGGAGGTGGCGCTCTCTTCACCCGAACTCCAGCCACTCTTGTCCTTCGAGATATCCCAGTGGGGCCTGATGAATCACTTGACACGCTCACTCCATTTGTCCCACCCTTAGTCCCTGATCCGGACCTCATCTTGTTTGAAAACAAAGGTGTCTCTTTCTGTCTGCACATACTAACCTCAGTCAGTGTAAAGTCAGCACAGTCTCTGTTTAACCTTTCTCTTTCCATCTTTCCAGTGTCATGGCCTGAGATCCCCAACGCAGGCATGTTGCTCCATGCAGATTGCAATGAACAGGAGGTGATGTGTGAAATAAGTCGTTACACTCCTCGAGGACTTGAAGAAGGTTCTGATCCAGCATATTTCATGGTTTCTCTCAGCGTGGAGGGATTTGACTTCAGCACGTCGCTCATTCTGCAAACATTACCAGTTGGCAGTGATCAGCAAACCTTGGTACAAAACAAACTCAGTTTACCTCTCAGCCAGGCAGGAACTCTGCTGACTAAAGGTAAAATGCAAACTCCAGTGTTGCAGCTAGAAAATCATCCAGTTTTTGTTCATTTTCAAGAGAAAAACATCCTTCATAATAACATTTTCCCTGCTTTCCTTTACATTTTTGTGTCATAGTAATATTCCTGGTATTCTCCAACATAAATTCTGTATCTGCTCCTCTGAGGGGAGATGTTCTCCTCAACTGCGGCTTCAAGCAAGAGGAAATACCTTTAGCACCAGAAGTGTGCCTTGAATGGCGTCTACAGCACAGAGGAAAAGGCCGGAAAGTGCTTGAAATTAAGACAAAACTAGATGACACAGAAGGGGCCACTGTAGGTGGGTATTATAAACAGGGAACCACAGAATCACCACTTTTATGCACATCACAGGCCCCCTGACCGATTTGAATGTGATTTTCATTTTCTATCCAAAACACTTATACTTTACTGTATAGGATATAAATAATAAAACTATTGAGATAAAGATAAGTTAATGTTTTAATATATTTAAAAGGCATTTTAAACTAGGAAGGTTCTATGGGCCTCTGATGAAGTTTTTCAATGTACTTTATTAAAACATTAACATAACTATGTTTTATATTTCTTTTGTTACTATAAGTAATTTTTTTAAGGTTTTATTGAGTATCATACACTGGAGCACAAATCGTAGCAGCTGTAACTCACTGACAACTCGCTGTGTTAAATTAACATGGAGTTTACAGTAAGTGTTGCAGAACTGATTTTATATTATGAAGGTGCAGTAGATGGCACTGTTGCAGCAGGAGGTTCCTGAGTCCAAATCTCAGATAGGGGTTTTTCTGCATGGAGTTTGGAGGTTCTCCTCCATGCGTGTGTGAGTTCCCTTCAGGTACTCTGGCGTTCTCTCACAGTTCTAAAACATGTATGCACGATATTGACTGCCACTCAAAAATACCTTATGAGTACTTGTGAGTGTGTGTATGCCCTGCATGTCACCCGATTACTGGAGATAGGCGCCTGCAATCATGCAAGCTTTAAATTACTATAGAAAATACATGATTGAATTTACATTAAATATTCAATTATGAATTAGTGTATATATTAATATCTTTTAGACTACAAAGTGTGACAGTTCTTTGATAATATATTTATCCAAAGCCTAGGGATAGTTATATGAAGTAGTTTGTATGAAGTAATATTTAAAGAACTCTGGTCTGTGCATAGACGTTAGTTTATATCAGCATTCACATATCAGCATATCTGCATTCAGAATTAAATGTTTACCTGAGTAGACTGCAGTAAAGCCTAGGCCTAAGCTTAAAAGCATTCAGATATACATGCAGTTGTCAATGCAGATTCCTTACAATTATATTTAGCTATGAAGCTGCATAATGCATCTAACTGAAGACCTCTTCCTATCACCTCACACAACCCTCCAAAATGCAAAAAATGTTAAAAGCCTTCTCTTTTTTTTTTACTTACAGTAGAAATGCAAAACAACTACTACTGTACAAGTACATACTGTTTAAAGGTAATAAATCAATGAATCCAGTTTTTTCTGCTTTCTTACTGCAAACATAATTTCATTCATACTGACATCCAGCAGCCATCATAGCTACTGCACTCACAACCTCCCTTTCCAAGTAAATATCAAATGAAAGTTTGGCCACTATAATGTTTTGCAGTTGTTTAGTCTTTTCTCATCACTAACCGTATAAAATTTAATACAGC
Organism: Crenichthys baileyi; assembly: GCA_036173005.1. Taxonomy (NCBI): domain Eukaryota; kingdom Metazoa; phylum Chordata; class Actinopteri; order Cyprinodontiformes; family Goodeidae; genus Crenichthys; species Crenichthys baileyi. Next base: position 73,367 of record JAHHUM010000994.1, read on the forward strand.
AAGTAGGAGTTCTGGGAGTTCTATGGCTAAAAATTATTATTCAGAGTTACTGTAAAACGTTTACTTCCACCTAAACCTCCAAATCTAAGTTTGTCCCTTTAGGGATACTGTAGTAACTTGGCACAGATGACTACCACGTCTCTGATTTTCTGTCCTTAGTTCATGGTGAGAGGAAAGGCTCCAGTGTGGATGGTGCTCAGGTCCTCAGTGAGGGGAATGTATCCATGAGTCTGACTGACCTGAAGGTTGTAGATGAAGGAACCTACATCTGTACAGTCAATCTGGGTCATTTCCACGCCCAGCAGGTCATCCAGCTCCATATCATTCGTAGGCTTCCCTCTAATCTGATCTTCTTGTTATTTTAAGCATCCATCAAAGGGGTTCTGTTTATTCTATAACATTTTCCCTTGCTTTTCTTCCCAGAACCACCACAGGTCTCTCTGTCGGAGGAGAAGCTGTTTCTGAGTAAAAGTTCTCCACAGACATTGAGCTGTCGTTGTGCTAAATACTATCCATTAGAAGCACAGGTCAGTAAATACGTTTTTTGATGTAATTAATACATTTGTTAAATTAGAAACCTGCAAAAAACATTTAGTTTTTTATATTAATTTTTTTGCTTTTTTGCTTTAGTTATCTTAACTTTTTACCTTGTCTTATGTTACTCAGATGAAATGAAAATATCATTTAATGAAGCTGCTATTTTTGTTTCCTCAACTCAAAACACAGAAAAATATCATAAATAAATTAGGTTAATTGTTAATTGGTTACTCTAAATTGCCCTTAGGTGTGTGAATGAGTGTGTGCATGGTTGTTTGTGTGTTGCCCTGCGATGGACTGGCGACCTGTCCAGGGTGTACCCTGCCTCTCGCCCATAGACTGCTGGAGATAGGCACCAGCTTCCCCGCGACCCACTATGGAATAAGCGGTAGAAAATGACTGACTGACTGACTGAAATTCACACTTGTAGAACAAAACTCATCTAAAATCTAAATGAATGAATGAAAATTCAACTCAAAACAGTAAAAACGTTCTTCAGACAATTTGCACTTGTTGTAGTTGCTAATGACTATAAATAAAAAAATAAATTATAACTCAAGACAGCCACACGTGTTAATACATAATTTAGTTATATTTTAAAAATGACTTGCACAGTAATGAGACTTTACATATGTTTATTTTTGTTTATTTCTGTGCACAAAATTACAAGTGCTGAACCTTATGGGCTTCCCTGTTAAAGATCTGAGAAAAATCTTAAAAGTAAATTCATCTTCTGTTGAAGCAGCATTATCTCAACCTCAGAAAATGTGCTGCTGTTCTTTAACTGGGGTCTTTGCCGATTTATTTTACCTACTTTATCATGCTCCTCACTATGCTTGATGGCAAGATGAATTACGTTCCTTGTTCAGTCTTGTTGGTCACAGTTCCAGCTGTCTGTCTTACTTGAGCTACATGGTTTCATGTCTTTTTCCATCTTGAACAATTGCTAAGAGAAAAAGCCATCTCTGTCCCACAATATTTATACCCCAGGGAAACAGGAAGACATGGATGGATTGGTATTTAGAAGTCACACAAGACTCTAATAAACTTCAGAAACTGAAGTAAAAATTAAAATAAATATATATATTTCCAAAGTGGGATTTCTTTAATCCACTGAATAAATGTACCCAAATCAAAGGTTTATTTTTCTAATATTAAACGGTTTGTATTGTTGTGATATAAGTTGGAATCATTTTAAAGGTTTTTACACATTTTTACCAAAGGTACCAATAAATGTGAAGGGCATGGTAGCTGTAAAACTAGTTCTTTGAAAATCTTGAATTTCCAGTTTGTGTTGTTCACTGATTGAAATGCTTCCATGAAGCTAATTGGTTGAGTAGAATGAATTGTATTTTGACGGGCAGTGCTTCAATTAGAGACTGGATAAAAATATTGCTACCTAAAACATAAGAAAATAAGACATAAAAAGTATAAAGTAGTTTTATAATAAAGGAAAGTTTAAAAAAACTGGACTACAGACTGAAACTAATGATGTTTCAGTTAATAGTTTGAATAGAACAGTCAAAGGCAACTCTAGACAATTTTTTTCAACCTTGATTTAAAAGAACTCAGGGTTCCTGCATTTTCTGTAGTTTCCTGGAGGTTTGGTCCAGATTAGTGGAGCATAAGAACTGAATGCTGCTTCTCCATGTTTGGTTCTGGTTCTGAGGATGCGGAGTAGACTTGAACCAGAAGACCTAACTAAGTGGTCTGGAAGTTTGATACAACAACAATAAATCTTTAATTTCTTCTGTTGCTAAGCAATTCAGTCATTTATAAACTAACATAAGTATTTTAAAGCATAGTCTCTGAGATACAGGGAGCAAGTGTAAGGATTTATGATCTGAGGAGATGTGCTCTACTTACTTTTATTGAGGACGCAGGCAGCAAAGTTTTATAGGTCAACAGAAAAACTTTAAGTGAGGCAGATTTCAGGTTTATTCTTGCGGATGCACACCAGTTAGTCTTAACCAGTAAATATGCACAATCCTGTGCATTCAGTAGTTTGTTTCTTTTTGAACTGCAAAAACACCAAGTGACCCAGGAAAAAAGTGTAATTCCCTGATCACAGGTCATAATTTTCTGCTCTTCTCTGCATTTCAGATGGAGTGGTTTTTCCTTCCTCCAACAGAAACGGAGCCAAAACTCTTTCCAAATCAGGGCTCTCTGAGCAGTCATCGGCAGCATGGGGACAGGACATTTTCTCTGTCCTCTCACATAACTGTCCCCCCAAGTTTTTCTCCAGGAACCAAGATCACCTGCAGGGTAACCCACCCAGCACTGGATGAGCCTCTCTATGTCAGTATAGTAGTCGAAAGTCCCCAATCAGGTATGTGTCTGCAGCAAACACTTCTGATTTATATCTCACGTGATTTTATTCACTTGTTAATATAATGAGTAAAATAAAAAATCTAAGTAAAAACATGAACCTCTCAATATAAAAACTTGACTTTTGGGTACATCAGTGGCGCAGGGGTATAATGCGCAACCCATATTCAGAGGCTTCAGTCCTTGAGGGAGCTGTTGCTGGTTCAACTCCTGGCCAAGACGACCTTTGCTGCACGTCTTCCTCTATTTCTTGTCAGCTTACTGTTAAAAAATAAAGGCTACTAGTGCTGCAGAAACTTCACTTTTTAGTCAAGTGATTACATTTCTAAAGAACCAAACTAAATATCTGAGTTAATTTTCACCTATTTCAAAAACATTGATTAGAGCTTCTATGTTTTATTTTTTGCACATTTGTCTCCAGTGTTTAAAAAGATCTTTGATGTTGTGTGTTTTATCTGCAGATTCCTACTGGTGGGTTCTCGGTTTCCTCGTCGTCACTGTTCCTTTCTTCTATCAGGTCATGAAATAAGTGACTCTCACATCATCTTGACCTGAAACTGAGCCTTGAATGATTTTTTTTTCTGTAAATGTAAACATTTTGAGGTCTTATTCTTAAAGCCTGCTGAATTTAAAACATTTTATTTCTGGGAAACGGTAATGCATAATGATTTTCACAAATTTGCTGTGTGGTTTTGATTGTTGTCTTTGATAATGTACTAAGAAAGTTTGTCTGTTGTATTTCTGTAATATGCTGACCATCTTAGCAAGAAAAACATATTTTCTCAGAGATGAGCCACTTCATTATCTCGGTCTGAACTCCTTTTCACTGTTGAGGTATTCCTCTTCGGATAGAAAAGATCAATCTCAGTCACAAATGTATTTTTCTAATAGGAGTGAATAATAGAGCTTTCACTTCTTTCTTGAGGTTAACCTGAAACTTCATAGTTCATAGTTGTATAACAACAACAATTTATACAACTATGATTAAGTCTCTCTAAAATGAATTACTATTTAATACTGTTTATAGAAACTTGAATTTGTAACATTTAAGATCCCGTATGTGTTCTTTGAGGGTTTCCTTTGGTTTTGTTGTGGGATTGCTTTATAAATTATCTATTCTTCTGCCAAATATAGATATAAAATAATTTTCATTAAACCAAGAGGTTTGTTTTTCTGGTTGGAAAAAGACAATTTGCAAGTGGCTTCATTTTTGATCCGATGTTTACATTTGTATTTATTTCGATTTAACAACAAAACAGCAAACCCTTCTTAATATTTGGTGGAAAAGCCTGTGTTGTACAGCAATCAATCTCTTCTTATATATTCTGTGCAGCTTTTGTTTTCACTGGTTTTTTGACGATGATGAGCTCCCAGTCTTTGAGGTTGGAAGGCCTCCTTTCCCTCACCCTAATCTTTAGTTCCCTATCTATGAGATTCTAGTTGGGGCTCTGCCTGGGCCGCTCCAAAACATTGATATTTCTTCCAGTCAGAAGAAATATGCTGGTAAAAACCGAAAGATTACCATGAATCAAAATCTGGCAGAAGTATGAATAATTTTACTCTTAACTGTATGTGACTGTGAATCTGTAGCTTTATTTAAACTCTCACAGTCATGTTTTGCTACACAAACTCAAAAAGGAAAATATATAATTTATTATGAGTACAAAAACTTCAGTAATACTGCGTGATGCAGCATTATTTGAGTTTCAAAGGAGGATCCTGTGGGAACAAAATATGTTAAATGATAATAGAGATGCGGTATAAACTGAGGAAATGTAAGATTTTTACAATTATAGTTTCCACTTGAGGAGGTCCACTATGGTGTGGTTTTAAATGCTGCAATTGTTCAGTGTTTTTCTCTCTTTCCTAGTCTTGTTTTTTGTCCTACATTGCCTTCTCTTTTTCCTTTTTTCTTTAAATAAAGCTTTTTTATGACTCAACATTGGATAAGGTGTCTGTCCCTATCAGGAGTTTGTTTATTTTACAGCTTGACTTCAATTCAGTGTAAAGCATGAAAACAGAAAAAGAAGTTCTTATTAAGACAAAAACACTTATCTTGTTAAAAGTACAAACATTTAGGTTGAACATTTCTATCATACTGGCCAAACGTCTTGATTTTAAATGCTTAAAAGCTCTCTAATCAGCTTTCAGCTTTATCAAGCAAACTTCCCAATAAAGCCAAAAACTTGTGTTATGCAGCAGGCGAGTGATATAAAGCACACCAGCAGGTCCACATCTGAATGGCCTATAAATGCAAAATGAAAGCTTTGGAGTGGCCTAGCTAAACTTTGGACCTAAATCCAATGGAAACGCTGTGTCATGAGCTTATACAACCTTCCAATGTGGCTTTTAAGGGTGACTCACCTAGTTACTAGGTTTAGAGGGAAGTTACCTTTTCTCATAGGGCCAGGCTTGTTTGGATAGAATGATGAGAGGAGTCAGGAAGCGGTTTGATACAGTTCAGTCCATTATTTCTTTATTGGCATCAGCAAAAGTGGTAAACATGCATTTGTTATTTTTTTTGCAAAATTCAGTTGCATCTCTTATCCTATTTTCAAGTCACGAAACAAACTCTTATCATATGGTGATTATCTGCTAATATTGTGCAACAATATCAGCAGATACTTAGGGCTAAGAGCTACATATGCATAAATGCACCTTTACTGTGAATTTCTTGCTTTTTTCACAACTTTGAAAATTAGTCCAGAGCAAGGGAAATGAGTTCCAGGTATAACCAGTCTCCTAAAACCTGAAGAAGTTGATATAAACACATTTTCAGGAGCATTTACGGGCATGTATGTACAGTGGCTCTCCTATAATAACTACATGATCCCTAAAATGATTTACTACAGTTGGTTGCAGTCCTTGAGAATTATGTTTATTTTTTCTCAAAAGCAAGTGACAAATTTTCTCGTGAGCATAGTTGCATTGCACATTGCATAAGCAGTAAGTATATGATCAAAATGAGGTTACACAAGTCTTTAAAACCACTAAAGAAAGAAAATATACAGTCGGCAGTAAGATTAGGAAATGGCAGATACACAGGTCACACGAATATGGATACCGTTTGCCATGCAGGTTAGAAACGAATGCCTCTTACTGGCTGTTATCGTACTGCAGGTAACAGGTGAGTCTGGTTTTATGTGAGTCAGCGGGGGGTTGGGGGATGGCCACATGGTTCTGGGGTATCCTAATCCGATCCTCGCTTCTCCTGCTCTCTGAAAACAAGAAACACTGACTGCTCTGCTCTCAAAAATGCATTGCTCGAAATGCAACGCTACACATTCATCTGTCTATGGCTGCGACTCTGGCCAATCAGAGTTAAGAGGCCTCTGGGTTCTTTCAGGTGTGCGGATTGTCTGTCAGTAGCTGCTTTGTGTGTCTGTCTTTCGGTACATATGACTGTAATGCCACCACCTAAAGTAGAAAAACCCAGGGGCACGTGAAAACTGATTCATCTCTTTCTAACTGTAGGCTATGACTCAAGTTGCGTGTATTTATGCAGGAAAATATGCTGCTATACTCCTACTTCTTTTTCCTGAATACCCTTTTGGCTTAACGTCTCACACAGGCTTTCTCCCTTTTTTGCATTTCTCCTTTCATCCCTGCAGAGGTTTGAGAGTTAGGTGAGAGAAAGTTGTACAGGAAGTGGAATAAATTACTGTTAAAATTCTATCAGGTAAAAGCTGCAGAGCGGTTGATCACAATTGCACATGTGGAAAAACAACAGAAATGACTGGACTCCTAATCCAACATGTTAGTAATAACCAATGACCGAAGCAGTTTTGATGAATGGAGGTTATTAGTTTGGCATGTCTGTATAAATGTACAAATGCAGGTCTCTTTAAAACAAAAATGTTATGAACAAGCTTTGCCGTGTCTGGAGTAGAAAGACTGCAAACTATTGTTCAATTTCCCCTTATTTTCTCTGAGCTCTGTTTGCCTTCTCCCTTCTTCTTTCTGTTTTTTTCTCCTGGTTTCCGTCTGCCAGCTGCTGCCTTCAATATTACATGAGGTGCAGAGGCTGTAGAGAGTGAGCGAGACCTCGTGGAGAAACGGTGAGAGACAGCAGCGAGAAAGAAGGTGGGGAAAGAGGAATAAAGAGAGCAGATACACATGTAGCAACACTATTGTTAAGATGCAGGATGGTTTGATAGAAGACTGTGAAGAGGGGGAGAAAGGTTGATAGAAGGGAGGAGTGACTCTTGGTATTTTTAATTTTTTTCCTCTTCCCTGTAATGATATCCTTAAGTTTGAGTTCATCTGTGATGATGGGAGGAGCTCAGTAGAAGAAGTACACTGCAAATAAAAGATCAAATGGTAGTCATTAGTTTAACTGATCCTGGATATGGAAAAAAAATAAATACAGAACATCTGTAGGAAAACACAGGTGAAGAAAACAACTTACATTATCTGTCATCAAAAACTGCAATTCTTTTAACTGGGATTTTATTTGATAGACCTGCGCAGAGTAGTCTATAGCAGTAAAGTGGCATGGATAACCATCCACCCTGGTCTATACCCGCTTATCTAATTCGTTGAGAGGCAGGGTACACCCTGGACATCAGAGAATATGCAAACTCTATGCCCTGGGCCCACTCTGATGTGGCCCGCGGGGAGAGGCGGCGAGCTGGGGGGGAGTTTGCTTGTTTCCCAGCTCATTCTCGTGTTGGGGTTTGCCCCAGTGGATGAGAGGGTCGCATCCCTGCACCTTTGGGTTGGGGACAGGTCTCTGACTGTCGTTTCGGCCTACGGGCTGAACGGTAGTGCGGAGTGCCTGGCCTTTTTGGCGTCCCTGTCGGGGGTGCTGCATAGTGAGCCTCCCGGGGAATCCATTACTTCTGCTGGGGGATTTCAACACCCTCGTGGGAAACGACAGTGATTGGGAGGAATGGCTTCCCCGATCTGAATCCAAGTGGTGTTTCATTATTGGACTTCTGTGCTAGTTATGGGTTGCCCATAATGAGCCCTATGTTCAAGCATACGGGTGTTGATCAGTGCACTTGGCACCAGGAAACCCTAGGTAGGACGTCAATGATCGACTTTGTTGTAGTATCATCAGACCTTCAGCCGCATGTTCTGGACACTCGGGTGAAGAGAGGGGCTGAGCTGTCCAATGATCACAACCTGGTGGTGAGTTGGATGTGCTGGAAGAGGAGAAAGCCGGACTGACTTGGCAGGCCCAAGCACATAGCGAGGGTCTGCTGGGAACGTCGGCGGAGCCCTTGGCCAGGGATGTATTCAACTCCCACCTCCGGGAGAGCTTTGACCAGATTCTGGGGGAGGTTGGAGACATAGAGTCCGAGTTGACCATGTTCTCTGCATCCATTGTCGATGCTGCCGCCCATAGCTGTGGCCGTAAGGTCTGCGGTGCATTAAGGGATGCTATCAAACTGAAGAAGGAGTCCTATCAGCTTTGGTTGGCTTGTGGGATTCCTGAGAGGGCTGACGGTACCATGAGGCCAAGTATGCTACGGCCCGGGCTGTGGCAGAGGCAAAAACTCGGGCCTTGGAGGTGTTCTGTGAGGCCATGGAGAAGGACTACTGGTTGGCCACGAAGCGATTCTGGCAAACCGTCCTGCGCTTCAGGAGGGGGAAGCAGTGCATGGCCAACACTGTTTACAGTGGGAGTGGGGAGCTGCTGACCTTGACTGGGGACATCATCAGGCGGTGGAAGGAATACTTTGAGAATCTTCTCAATCCTGCTATCACGCATTCCATGGTGGAAGCAGCCTGGGGACTCGGGACTGGACTCTTTCATCACCCAGTCTGAAGTCACCGAGTTGGTTAAAAAGCTCCACGGTGGCAGGGCTTCGGGGTAGATGAGATCCGCCCTGAGTACCTCAAGTCTCTGGATGTTGTGGAGCTGTCATGGTTGACACTCCTTTTCAACATTGCGTGGCAGTCGAGGACAGTGCCTCTGGACTGGCCGGGGTGTTGGTCCCCTTCATAAGAAGGGTGACCAGAGGGTGTTTTTCAACTATAAGGGGATCACACTTTTCAGCTTTACTGGTAAGGCCTATGCCAGGGTATTGGAGAGGAGAATCTGGCGAACCTTGGCTTCAGGAGGAGCAGTATGGTTTTCGTCCTGGCCGTGGAACACTGGACCAGCTCTACACCCTCTGCAGGGTACTCGAGGGTTCATGGGAGTTTTCCCAACCGGTCCATGTGTTTTGTGGACCTGGAGAAGGCATTAGACTGTGTTCCTCGTGGTGCACTGTGTGGGTGCTTCAGGAGTACGGAGTCGGAGGCCCTTTATTAGAGGCAATCCAGTCTCTGTACAAGCGGAGCAAGAGTTTGATCCACATTGCCGGCACTAAGTCGGACCTGTTCCCGGTGCATGTTGGACTCCAGTAGGACTGCCTTTTGTCACCGATACTGTTCATAACCAAGGGCTGGAGGGGGTCTGGTTTGGGGACCAGTGGATTTTGTCCCTTCTTTTTGTAGATGACATGGTCCTGCTGGCCCCCTCTAGCCAAGACCTACAGCATGCACTGGGGCTGTTCGCAGCCGAGTGTGAAGGGGCTGGGATGAAGATCAGCTCCTCCAAGTCCGATGCCATGGTTCTCAATTGGAAAAGGGTGGCTTGTCTTCTTCAGGTTTCTGCCTCAAGTGGAGGAGTTCAAGTATCTCGGGGTCTTGTTCATGAGTGAGGGGAGAATGGAGCGGGAGATCGACAGACGCATCGGTGTGGCTGCCGCATTAATTGGGATGCTGTACTTGTCCGTTGTGGGGAGGAGAAAGCTGAGCCGAAAAGCGAAGCTCTCGATTTACCGGTCGGACTACATTCCTACCCTCACCTATAGCCACGAATTTTGGGTCATGGCCGAAAGAATGAGATCCTGGATACATGCGGCTGAAATAAGCTTCCTCCGCAGGGTGCCGGATACTCCCTTAGAGATAGGGTGAGGAGCTCAGCTATCCGGGAGGAGCTCGGAGTAGAGCTGCTGGTCCTCCTCATTGAGAGGAGCCAGTTGAGGTGGCTTGGGCATCTATACCGGACGCCTCTTAGACGCCTTCCTCCGGAGGTGTTCCAGGCACGTCCCACCAGGAGGAGGCCCCAAGGATGGCCCAGGACACACTGAAGGGATTTGGTCTCTCAGCTGGCCTGGGAACGCCTTGGGCTCCTCCTGGAGGAGCTGGAGGAGGTGCCTAGGGAGAGGGACGTCTGGGTGTCTCTACTGAATCTGGTTCCACCTGCGGCCCTGTCCCGGATGAAGCGGAAGACGACGAGTATGTTATTTAAAATCAGAAGGGAAGCTTTCACTTGTCCCTTTTTCAAAGTCAGGAGTTAAAACCCATAAATCTTAGTATTATTAAAACAAAACCATCCTATACTTACAGAATATTATTCCAACCACAATGACTCCAATGATGCCCATCATGATCATCATCTGTTAAAAGAAAATTAAGACAAAATCCTTTAGCTCTCTGGTTGAAAACAGACCAAAACACCATATGAGGAACATAACAAAATACTAGCACCCTAGAGTGTTTGTATTTCTTGTGGTTTACTTATATAATTCCTTCAGTTTTTACTAAAACCTATCAGTAGCAGATGTTTTTTTTTCATTTTCCCTGAGTCAGTGCAGGACTTGGCAGCAGCTCATTAACAGATTGTCTTTCTTCTAAACAGAACAGCAAATGCCAGCAGGCATTTAACTCAACTCTTATCACATTATTAGTTTCTATGTGATGAAACACTCCAGTGCACCCACCTTGCAATTCTTCCACCAGTACTTGTTTTTTAGCTTGGCTGCACAGCTTTCAAACTGGGAGGCTCCGGCCTGGAGAGCATCTGCTCTGTCATCTAACTCTGAAAGCTTCTGGTCCCTTTCCAAAACCTTATCCACGTTCACCCTCATAATATCCACCACCTAGAGACAGCGATGAGATAGCATTTGGCAGCAGAGGAGGGGGTGAACAGAAAGGATTAAAAATTGATAGAGAAAATAAAATACGTTCCTCTGAACCTATAAATCCCAAAGGACAGTATAGTGCTTTTTTTCCTCTATTAGACATTTCAGTTGACTTAAAAAAGAAACTCTAACACGGTACATGTTTGCGCCTTGAGTCATCTTACCTCCTCAACTTGGGCCTGTGTCTGCTGAAGCCTGCGGTTGCTGGAGGTGTTGGGTGGGCCCGCAGGTGCGCCGGGTGGGGCTCCATCTGCACCGGGGGCACCTGGAGGTCCAGCAGCTGGAGGGGCAGCAGCATCGGGGGCAGACCTGTAAACAAAACAAAAATCAATCCTGACCTGAGACATGATGATCACCTAAACCATAAAATTCTCTGATGTGGGTGCCACATTATTAATCTCAACATCCATGTATAAAAATTAAGCGACCACTTATCCAATAACTTGAAAATATTGAATACTGTCATTTCCTGCATTCAGTTGCAGAAGATGACAAAACAACAAAATACTGTTTTTGCACCTCAAATAACTCATAGAAAACAAGTCAATCCATATTTTAAATAACACAATGCTGATATGTGAACATTAAATGAGCTCAGAAATGAATATTTACTGGAATCACTCTGATTTTCAATCACACTTTTCATGCGCCTCAGCATGCTCTTCCCCAGTCTTTCACATTGCTGCTGGGTTCAGGTGTTAACCTGATCAATGCTTCTTCAAGTAGGATGATGATGTGTGCTTTGTATGAGAAAAAGTTTTAAGAAAACAACATTATGTACATAACCCATTTATAGAATATGCAAATTTAATCTGAGGTAGAAAATAGGCCACTTTGCAAACGACAGCTCAGTTCAACGAACATTAAACAAAAACAAGTATGGAGCTAAGGCTGTATAATACATACATAACATAACATAATCGTCACCCCAAAATTTTATTTGCAAAGGACTGCTTGGATGCACTATATAAATGTTACATTTTAGGTATGATGCATTAACACTTTACATGCAAATAGTATATTTGGCCAACTGAAGGAATTATAACTGTCCTTAAGATTAATTGACCAAGATCCTAAAACTCATTAAGAATGGTGGGGACAGCAAGATGATGGCGTATTGCAATTTTCTAATATTGTAAAGCCATAGATTGAGCTAAAAAGGTATATGTATCACAAAGATAGTTCAAAAAGAGGGTCAGAAAATAAGGTGAGAGCAATAAAATGTCTAATGACGAACTCTAATACACTGGGAGACATTAAAAAAGGGTAGACAGAAAAAAAAAATGGCACCAAGAACACAAGAGTAGGTCTGAAAATGGATTTAATAACCTTCACAAAGGGAGCATCCACTGAGACAGCTGCTGGGAATGAACGTCACATCTCAGCAGGGGCGGCTCTAGAAAGTTTTTAAAAGAGGGCGCCAGACGAGGGCCACATTAAAACCAAAAAGCCACAATTTAATGGAATTTCAGGAGTTTTATGTTGCTGTTGTCATATACAAAACAGGCGGGGGAGCAGAACCAAGAATGAGTGATGTATATTTAAAGGTGGCATGCTATGAAGTATGCAGAAAAAAATATCATAAATAAATAAATGCTCACTGCAACATCTTATGTTCTCTCTCATTTTATATTCATGTTAATAAATAGTATTATGCCTATAGAGCCATTTGGATGGCAAGCAATTTAACAAGGGTTTCAATTGCCTACCCGGGGCCCCATCCCCCATCTGGAGCGCCTCTGCTGCGCTAAAATCAAAAATAAAATATAACAAGGTCCCACAAAACAAGATTATTGTCATTATTTTTATTGTTCTTCTTCTTCCTATTATTATTATTATTGTACTCTTACAAACTATGTATTCATTAACTCCAGTTTACATAATACTAATCTACATATTTTATTGTGAGGATTTTTGGAACGTAAACCCATAAAACCACCTGAGTTTAACTCTCCTAAAGGAGTAGCTGTGGCACTAATCCAACTCTACATACATAATTTAAGAGATGTGACGACAATTTTTACTTGCGTCAGCAAAAAAACAAAGTGAAATAAAACAGCCTAGTTTTTGATCCTTTGTGGATAAAAACACATCCAAATGATTAGGAACTGAATATAGATTCATCCTAAGAGGCTTCTAGCGTCTGTTGCATTTTGTTGTAAAAATAAACAGTGCGCAATTGAGAACCCGCATTAATACTCACATTGTCTATGCAGCTGTTTGAAGTGACTCACGGGCAGCGGTGGAAGTGAGGAAGGAGAGGGAAAGTCCTAAAGTAATAATAAGAATGATAATAAATCTCCGAAACAAGTGGTCTAGATCTGAAGGCACTTATCCAGGGAAGAAATTTGTGATTTGAATTAGTAAAGAGGTTTAAGTTGCTCCAGAAAAGGGCGGGGAGTCTTCTTGGCGCAGTGGAGGCGATCTTCTAGCGATGCATTTATACTGCAAGTCGTCAGCAAAGTACCGCAATACCGAGCCACGTATACAAGTCGGATTATAACTCACTGTGTGGCTGGGGAATGATGGATAGCAGTGCAAGTTCAAGTAGAGAGAAATGCTTCTAAATTATAATCCAGCCAAGAGATTAATCCATGGATGTTCAGATCCCTGCGGAGCTGCTGCGTCCAGCTCCTCCAAGTGATGATGAGTGTGTGGAGCTGCTCCTGGATGCTGGTCGAGGACGCAGCGCTGATTGGCTGGCAGGTTGGGTAGTTTCCTGTTGTCAAAGCTACAAACTAATTTTAAGATCAGGAGAAAGAAAGTGCAGTTATGAGAAACCAGTTGGTTCTCTTTGACTCCTGCCTCATCCTCTCTCTGAGTGCTTCTTGGTGTGTGTGTGTGTGTGTGTGTGTGTGTGTGTTTGGGGGGGGATTACTTCGTGCAAAGTGTTTCAGCCGCAATAATGCGTCTCCTCACTTGGACTCCCAACGACAGTGCGGCACCCCTCCCCTCCCATCCCGTCCCCGCCCGTGCCTCCTCTCAGGAGGAGAGGGAGCTGCAGTGCTGCAGCTCTCCGTGTCGGATGGGGCAGCGGGACCTGACTGCGGTATAGTAGACAACCAGAGGAGTGTTGACTCGACTGTTTTCCTCTCCCTGGGCCGGGATTCTCCCAATTACCCCCAGCTACTGTATCACATTTCCCTTTGCAACTGCTTCTGTTGACTCAAGTCCAGCCTGTTTAAATCCGCACCGTGTGCACTTCGACAGAGCCACCTATTCAACCAAAGTAACAGCTAAATCAGCCGTGGAAAACTGAGGTCCTAATCAGGATTGAAAGAATGAAGAACACAAATGCAAACCCCAAATGCAATTTAAAAACATGAACTTTATATAAACAGATACAGATGTTTGTATGGATTACAGATAATTATTGTGTTTTGCTGTTATGTTCCTTTAAATCAAACATTTTCTACACATTAGTTGTATGCTAGGAAATAACTGTTTTTAAGCCACCTATTCTTCTGTCGATACATTGTCCTTGATTCATTCATTCTTTCCCTTTATTTACCCAGGCTGGCTCCATTGAGGTCACAAATTTCCTTTGCATGGGAGAACTATTTTGCATCAATTGCAAAGATCATAAAACAGATCAAACTTTTCTTCTTCTTTTGCAATAGCTGCACATATGCATGGATTTTTTAAATATCCACTGGATGCATATTTGTTCTCATGCTAAAATACTGACACTAAGAATGAATTTTAACTAGAACTGTAGGGATGTCCTGCTTACGTTAGTGTAGGGCCAACAGAATCTCAGTGATGTGTGATGTACACCATCCAACATAGAAAGCCCGTTTTCTTTTGATCACTCCTCTTCATATAATTTCTCTAGATCATCCAGAGTTATAATATAGGAATTATGTCTGGGGACTGAGATGGCCCAATATCCAGCTGAAAGACCTAATAATTACCTGTTTTCAGTTTGCTGACAGAGTCCACCAGATCATTTTAGACTTATTGATGCCACGCTATCTATCTAAACAGTGTTTAGAGTAGGGGATGTTTCTCATATTATTGTGTCTGGCCTATTTATCTCATACCAGGAATTAAGGATTAAGGAAGTTGAAAACATCCATACACTTGAAGAGGTCAAGTTGCCTCATGCCAAAGAGGAAATGGTCCTTTCAACAAAACAACCTCAGAATCACCAGTAAGTGAGCAGCATATTGGTTCAGACTAGCAGGAATTATACTTATTAGTTCAAGTATTTTGTATTTTATACAATAAATGTTGGAGTTAAGAAAAATGCCGACAGTTTTTGAACAGCCTAATTTTCCACTTTCATCACTTTCTGCAGGCTGAGAACAAATTTGACAAATATTTCTCTATGTTTTGACTTGGAATAGAACAGGTAGTTATCACAATGGAGCAGCGATGAAAACAGAAATTATCCTAACAACTTTGGGCTTTTTTCACTTTTTATACCCACTGCTATTATTTTTAACACAGCTGTTTACAATTTACCTGTTTTTTTTTAAGTTATCCTCTTCAAAACCGACTTTGCTGATTATTTACAGCCATCTCTCAACAAGTGTCATTAAAATTTATGAGTGTTATCTAATTAATGAATAATTTTAAAAAGTGTATTAGTGCCTTTAGGTTTGTAATGACATGCAAGTGTCTTTTCGTCTGATGGTCGGTGTCTCTTTGAACATGTTGCCATTGCCTTTAAAAAATCTTCTATCTATCTGAACCACTCTGTGTGGGTTTGAGCCTTTGGTCTACTCTGACCGGTCCAAGCAGCACAAAAACAAATCATGTGTAAAATGTTAAATAAACGTAAAAAAGAGCCAACTTTAATGATCATGTTATGATGTATTTTCAGTGTACTCCCAGGCTTTTATACATTGGTAAAATAAAGTCTGAAAACAATGTCTGAAACAGATATTTTCTCATTCAATCTTCTGACATAACTCATTGAAACGATGAATTCACACTTAGAAACTGGGACGGTCCTTGTTGAGTGAAGCTTGATGCGGCGTTAGCGGTGCTTTCCCGTGCGGTTGAAGCGTCTGTAGAGGAAGCTGATCCTCTTCTCCAAGTTGTGTCTGTCCAGAGTCATCATCCTGTCTCCCACCATCTTCTTTTTCCTAGTCAAACGCTGCAGTTCATTACCTTTAAACCCTTTCAGCCAGGAGGGGGCAACAATGAGGTCTTTAGGATGGGCTTTGAAGTCCCCTGCAAACAAAAAAGTAAAACAGATTATGTGTAAAAATATCCTTTTTTTATTCTGCTATTGTTCATTCACATTTTCTCTAACAGTGATGTTTCTTGAATGAGAAATTACCTTCTAAAACTATAATTTATAGTAAAAGTATCTTGTTAATATACAAGTTAATTAAAACAATTCTAAAATATTTATGGCAAAAACAAAATCTATAATGAGAATATACTTTCTTTAATCACTTACCTAAGATGCCGATGTTGTCATAAACTCCAAACATGCTCCTCTTCTCAGTCCACCTGTCAACTTCTTTTGGCTGAGGAATTGCATGCATCCTGATCTGGCACCGTGTCCCTGAAACACAGATTACTGCATTCATTACTGAGTTTATTAAAACTGCTTCCACAGATATCGAGCTTACAGGGTGATTGATTTTCATTTATAACCTTCATGTCTTAATGTTAATCAGGGAAAGATAATAAATATGACTTTATAAAGGTTCTTAAATGGAAGATGTTTAATATATTTTATGGTATTGCATAACTGTTTTTAGAAATCTTTTAAACAAATAGCAAAATGACGACAGAAAATGAGAAGGATTGGGCGATTAGAAAAATAAAATATGACACTGATAATATCAGAAGTGCATAGTTAAAAAGTCTTTAATACACATTATATACAAAAAAAACAACCAACTTACTATAAAAGCAGTAGCTATTAACAAATACCCATCGTCTTCAAACCAACTAAACTAGAATTATTTAAATGAAATGTAACTAAATGCACAGATTGATTATTTCATGGCATTCGAAGTGATGCTAAATCTTTGAGTACATTAAATATTTTATACTTTACAGTCATCTCTTTTTGTGACCTTTACATTTTTATATAGTTTTATATCCGAAAGAACATAAAATTGTTGTTTCTTGTTTGCAACCCACCCTGGCCTGATACATTTCAACTTCTGGGTCCAATTCTGATTGAAAATCGTACTACGATTGTTTAATAATTATGATTTATTGTTGTTCAACCAATGTTCTTAATGGGGCTAAAATCTGAAGAATTTTCTGAACATGTATTATCATTTGGCAGCATAGTGTTACCCATTTTGTTTGGTAACATGTTGCTCTATCAACCTTGGATGAGAAGCAACCACTGTTGGCTCAACACAGAACACTGCAGTGGTGATTTACAAACAAATTATTTTTTAGATGTCCTCAACAATCAAAAGGACCATTCATCTAAGAAAATAACTGTGCACAACTCTTCTGCTATCCATTATTGTGTTTTCTGCAGAATTTCTGCGAGCTTTGTATTTACGGTGGATTCTAAAAGTATTCATACCCCTTGAACTTTTCCACATATTGTCACATTGCAACCACAAACATAAATATATTTTATTGGAATTTTATGTGAAAGACCAACACAAAGTGGTATACAATTGTGAAGTGTAAAGAAAATTATACATGATTTAAAACATTTCTTACAAATAACAACTGGAAAGTGCGGTGTGCAAAAGTATTCAGCATCATTTACTCTGAATGCAACCTTTAGAAGTTGCCTGATGATTGATAATGACTAAATAGAGTCCACCTGTGTGTAATCTAATCTCAGTACAAATACAGCTGCTCTGTGACGGCCTCAGAGGTTGGTTAAGAGAATATTGGGGAGCAAACAGTCCAAAGAACACACCAGACAGGTCAGGAATAAAGTTGTGGAGAAGTTTAAAGCAGGCTTAGGCTATAAAAAGATTTCCAAGCTTTGAACATCACTGTTCAATCCATCATCCGGAAATGGAAAGATTATGGCGAAACTGGAAACCTACCAAGACAAGGCCGTCCACCTAAACTTACAGGCCGAACAAGGAGAGCACTGATCAGAGATGCAGCCAAGAGGCCCCTGGTGACTCTGGATGAACTGCAGAGATCCACAGCTCAGGTGGGGGAATCTGTCCACAGGACAACTATTAGTCGTGGACTGCACAAATGTGGTCTTTATGGAAGAGTGGCAAGAAGAAAGCCATTGTTAAAAGAAAACCATAAGAAGTTCTGTTTGCAGTTTGCCAGAAGCCATGTTGGGGACACAGCAAACATGTGGAAGAAGGTGCTTTGGTTAGACGAGACCAAAATTGAACTTTTTGGCCAAAATGTAAAACGCTATGTGTGTGGTGGAGAACTAACACTGCACTTCTTTCTGAACAAACCATCCCCACCGTCAAAAATGGTGGTGGCAGCATCATGCTCTGGGGATGCTTCTGTTCAGCAGAGACAGGGAAGGTGGTCAGAGTTGATGAGATGATGGATGGAGCCAAATAGAGGACAATCTTGGAAGAAAACCTGTTGGAGTCCGCAAAAGACTTGAGACTGGGGCAGAGGACAATGACCCTAAATATAAAGCCAGAGCTACAATGGAATGGTTTAAATCAAAATATATTAATGTGTTAGAATGACCCAGTCAAAGTCCAGACCTAAACCCAATCAAAAATCTGTGGCAAGGTCTGAAAACTGCTGTTCACAAACGCTCTCCATCTAATCTGACTGAGCTTGAGCTGTTTTGCAAAGAATGGGCAAAAATTTCAGTCACTAGATGTGCAAAGCTGGTAGAGACATATCCTACAAGACTTGCAGCTGTAATTGCAACAAAAGGTGGTTCCACAAAGTATTGACTCAGGGGGGCTGAATACTTTTGCACAATGGCCTTTTCAGTTTTTTATTTGCAAAAAAAGAAAAGAAATCTTTATGCTTGTGGTTGTAATGTGTCAATATGTGGGAAGGTTCAAGGGGTATGAATACTATTACAAGCCACCGTATCTTCGGCAGAAGTCACCTCATTGCTGACCTTCTCGTTTTGCTGGCATTTTTAGCAAGCCCTGTACCGGTGGCAGTCTCCTTAAGAGAAGAACATCCTGATGTATGCTGGACACTCTTATAGCATAAATAAATACAATAATGGCTGCATGGTTTTCTTTTCTAGTAATAATTGTAAAAACAGATGACAATAATTTCAATTATATCTTTTTTTAAAACAATTAGTCTGTAAGGTAGACTGATAGGAGGTTTATAGGCAACTGTAATGAAAATAAATCAGGTGTTAGTTTTGTGCAATGTGACCTGTCAAAACAAAAACTGAAGCAGCCATGGTTACACCTTCGGATCCTAATCTTGTTTCAGTTTACGGCTGAATGCATATAGTAAAATGGCAGTTTGCAGTGCAGATTATAACATGAAAGTGGTGTTGGACGCAACAGCTTTACTGGAACCGTTCTGACCTGTAGAAATGGTCCTGACTGGGAGCAGCAGTGTTCCAGCAGAGTGAAAGAAGGTCGACCCAGCTCTCAACAAACCTCCAAGCGCAAACATCTCCAATCTTCTGACAGAGACAAATGCTACAGTCAGATAAAAATTTATACAGGACGTAAACTTAGTGTCGTTATAGATTGAGCTTTATTAGCCTATCTATAAATATTTACATTGACCCTTAGCTTTAGCATTAGCTTAGGCTAAAACGTTGCTTATAATGAGACTTTTACCTGTTTCCTCGCTCAATAACAGTCCTATATCAGATGATTCTTACGTTGTAACAGCAGCAAATACTTATTGTCGGAGATATAATAACAAAAACACATGTTATTGTCGCTTCGACATGCTCTCTATGACCGCTACCATCTTTACTCC
This sequence comes from Crenichthys baileyi, assembly GCA_036173005.1. Lineage (NCBI taxonomy): Eukaryota > Metazoa > Chordata > Actinopteri > Cyprinodontiformes > Goodeidae > Crenichthys > Crenichthys baileyi. The sequence continues at coordinate 92,992 of JAHHUM010000994.1, forward strand.
GTGTCCCAAAATGCAACGCGGCTCCACCGTACTGTCATTAAGCGGCGCAAGGCAAAAGTGCCGCATTTTGATGGTCTTTGCACATTTTTTTCTCAATTTGGTTAGGTACCAGCAGAGGGAGCGATTGGTAACAGGTGGCGGATTTGAAAACGAAACAGAACAGTTTAAATTGCCTGCCTGGGCCAAACAAGGTGAATAGAAATTTAAGTTTAATTAAGGTACATGTTTGTGTCCTGCATATATGGTGTGTTTTAAAGTGTGTTTTGATGATCTCCTCCACATTAAAATAAGAGTATTGTCTACTTACAACTCATCTATGTGAAAGAATAAAAAGATATAATGTAAGGCATCTAAGAATGGAAATTTGTGACAAATTCACACAAACCCCCAATTTACTAAATTACTCCATGATATTTATATTTTCTGCATTGAGGACCGTTTGTGACCATAATTACATCTCTTTATCATCAGGGGCCTATAGGGAGCAAGTGCTCAAAGTTGAAAACGGGGCCACATGGAACAAACTTTTAATCATACACCGATAAAATGTTTACCATGACATATTCAACTGAAATCCCCTACTTTAAAACACAATGTAAACATCTGTAGCACAAACTGCATCATTCCAGCATATCTCAGCCAGTAAAAACAGTCTGTTGGTCTGTGTTCTGCATTATTCTGATCTATAACTGATCTTGAATGTTTCTTTTGGTTGATGCTCAGTGTTTCCGTCTTTCAATGTAACCTCTGTGTTTGTTCCCGGTTTTGTTTTTTACCTGCAGACATTTGGATCTCGCAGGTTCATCATCTTCTCTCCTTTTCTTTTCATTTTTATGTGTCAGCAAGGCACAGTCTTCTGCTGCATATTACTAAAACACTGTAATTTAAGAACTAGTGTGTGTTAACAATACAGTAGACAAATATTAAATGTTGAAACAACAATTATATTAAATATTGTAGAATTTATTTTATTGATTGTGACTTGACTGACAGACTGATATCTTATCCATGTGTATTTCCTCCAGTGGGCCAGAGATTCGTTACCACTTGCATACAAAAAGTCTGTCGTCCTCAGTAATGTTTAGTAATGCGAGCTGATTAGCTTCAATATTGTGCCTCTGGTGATGTTACTGACCAAAATACACACAAAAAAAACTATACTTTGAATTTACTTTTGAAATTCTGCTGTGGAAATCCTCAATAAATTACTCAGTTCTGTTTTTTCTTGTCAGTTCACATTTGTTAGAGAAAAAAGTCCTACAAATGTATTTTTACATTTTTATTAGCACTAAAACATATTGAGCCAAGCAGAGCAAAGTAGGCTTTCAAAGCTGAAAGGGGCACTTAGGATATGACAGGTGTTTGAGCGCCTACAGCTACAGCTGCAAGTCTTGGGGGTATGCCTCTACAAGCTTTGCACGTCTTGAAACTGAAATCTTTGCCCTTTCTTCTTTGCAAAATGCTCAAACACCTATCACTCTCTGTCTGCACAAGTATATTTTAGATTTTGTGTTTTATAATAAAGTTAGTGGCATCCTCTTAATTAGTATTTCTTTAGATTAAACATTTCAAAACCTGCAGTTGAGGATAGATTTCCATCACACTTTCAGCATTTTCAGTGGGTGTTTAAATAAAATTGTTGCTACCAAAGAATTTTTACACAAATTACTGGTATAATATAAATTCAATATTTCAATATCAAGGATGCCGATCGCTGCTTTTCTTTTCATTTTTCTTACTTTTTGGCTACTGGAAAGGATTTTACCATTTTCATTGAAAATTAATAAACACCAATTATTCAGAAGGTAAACCTACAAAATGTAACAAATCTGATAAACTATACTGGTAGTAAAAATATTTGTTTCCATCCAAAAACCTGTTGCCACCTGCAAGATTTTTGTCTCTTTTGTTTACATTTTAAATGATGATTTTTTATTTTGTAATCTAATGAGTCTATTCCTAATATTCACTTTATTCTATTCAGGGTTGCATATAGCCTGGACTCTGGAGTTTGTTCTTGTTTTAACTGTACAGGAGACATATGGAGCTTTACTAACACAGAGTTTCGAAAAGTATACATGCGTACTCTAAAATTTTAAGACCCAGGAACTTGGTCAGCATGCAAAACACCACCTGGAAAACCACCAACCAAAAAAAAGGAAGTTTCTTGAAATATTAGTTAAAGTTTTAGGGAGCCACCAAAAACTTTTTAACAAAGTCATCCTTTTACGATAAATGATCTAATTTCAAATAAGTTGAAGTTATACCTTTTTTGACAATCACTTTAGTCACTATTTCTTCCTTTTTTAGTTTGTTAACATTACAGCTTGTAAAACAGGTAATTAGGATCATTGCCATCCCTTTTTCCAACAAAAGGCTAATTGTGCAGAAATATAGAATTAGTCTCTATGTTTATGTGGGCAAATGTAGGCCAGAAAGTTTTTTTATACTTAAAATAATCTGGTTCTATGACCATGTGAAATAAAATGTCTGAGAATTTTAGGTTTTATTCATACAGGTTTGCACAATTTTTGAGCATCTGATTAGTGCCTTGCAAAAGTGTTCACACCCAACCAGCAAATGTCTAATGGGAATAATCTTTTAATTCCTTCATTTCCTCTTCTTTTCTAAACAACTACCTCTATCAAGTCATCATCCTGTCTTCTATGTGTTGTAGTCCTCATAAAAGACAAGTAAAATCAGCAGGTCAGACATCATAGAAAACTGGAAATTGATGTTGGCCAGAAAGGGCCTGATCATTGGATCTTTACCTTTAGATGTGCATTTTAAATTTAATAGATTATTTCAGCTCTTACTTCGTTATTAATGTGTGTCTTCCTCTGTTCTGTTAATTTTGTTAGCTGCCTGTGGTTACAGACAAGGTGAAGAAACATCTCCTCAAGGTCATGAGGGCAGTGAATGTAGAAGAGCTGTGGTTCAAGGTTGAAGGAACATGACTCAAATGGTAAGGAAGTGATTGCAGTGTTATTTTAACTCAATTGGATTTTATTATTATTATTATTTCATGCGAAACACATTATATCCATTTTTTCCAGACCTGCCTTTATTCTTTCTGGGTTAGAATTGTGAAATTATTGTTAAATATTGCTATTATTATATAATTTGCAACCACATTTGAACCACATTTTCCTTATCCTTATCCTTCTCTTTCAACATCACAATGTTTAGCTTTCTGGGAGTTTAGCATCTTGGCCACTAAAATCTGGTGTGGCCATCAAGGGTGGTGAAAATTCATCCAGCTGGTCAAACATATTATTGGTATAAAAATCATGAATGCATGGCACTTAAAATACCATCACCTACCAAATTCACAAAGTTCATTGTGATTGCAAAAATTGCATGCATTGATATTGCAATAAAAATGTAATTTGATGTATGATCTAGCTCTGCTACATTAAAACCAATTAAAATCTACCTATTAAAACATGGCCATCTGACCTTAACTGACATGCCGGGGAAGGAGAGCATTATTCAGACAGCCAAGAGGCCCAATTGGTAAATCTGGAGGAGCTGCAGTGGTCCACAGTTTAGGTGGGAGAATATGTTAGCAAGACAACTATTATTTATGCACTTCACAGTTCTAGTATAGAAGGAAAAAGCAGAAAAAAAGTTTTCCATAATTAATGTAGGGCACACAGCAAATGTGGAAGAAGGTGCTCTGGTCAGATGAGACTAAAACTGAACCTTCTGGTCTACAGACAAAACTCTACATGAAGGAGGAAAACTAATAAGGCACATCTCCCTGAATCGACCAATCCCATGTGAAACATGGTAATGGCAGCATCATGCTGTGGGGACATTTCCTATTCAATCTAACAGAGTCTGAGCTACTTTACAAAGAAGAAAGGGCAAATATTTCAGATTCATGATAAGCAATGCCGGTGGAGACATACCCCACTGAATAAAAATGAGATGAAGTTTGTTGTTGTAGCATGACAAAATGAGAAAATAATCAAGGGAAATGAATAGGCAGAACTCTGCATGTAAAAATCATCTTCCCGCTGTGCAGGTTTATGAAGTGCAAAATTTGGCACAATCTTAATACTTTAGAGAATTGTTGTTGTGTTAAGAGCCCCCCTGTAAATGAGATATCAGCTGTGGGCTTAACTGTCGAGCAGAACGTTATTTGTGTCAGATGGGATAACGACAGCAGTGAGTTAATTTCATACTTACTCATTTTGATTGGAAAAATTACTTCATAATATTTGGTACATATTGTACTGTCCCTTTTACTGTTCCATCCATCCATCCATCCATCCATCCATCCATCCATCCATCCATCCATCCATCCATCCATCCACACATTCCTCTTTTCAGAAAGGTGAACTATTCTGAGGTATCCCAAGGTGTTCATACAGGAGATAAGATAAAAGTATTTTTAAAAACAAAAACATTTAGTTCAGCACTTACTTTCTCCATCCCGCAACGTGCATCCTAGCACATCTCCTGTGGGGTCTCTGAATGCAGTGTAACAATCTTTTTCATAGTCATGCGTAGAATACAGACAAGTTTTACATGCAAATGTCTGCTTTGTATCTGTTATCAGATGTTGACTGCAGATAATTTAGTTGCAAGTGCAAATGTTTTCTACAGATACACACATCTTATTTTGGTCAATAATTTTATTTCACTACTGTTTAAAGTTTGATTTACAGTTACAACATATTTTTAAGCAGTATTTTCTATTCATGTCTGCTTTTAACTTAACAGATTTTGCATCATGTTCGCAGTGAGTACCATGGTACCACGCTTAGCTTCCTGTGGGTTTTTAACTGTTTATGATCAGTACCCTGACAAAGACGTTTTTGCAGATAATGTGAGCTTTGCTTGTGTTTGCTGATATGAATTTGAATCCATTCTTGTCTGCTCTGGCTACAGCTCAATTTCAAAGCATGATCATTCAGCTAAGAGGCTTTTAGTAATGCAAACCTGGAGCGATGTTTTTATGATTAGGTTCTTTAGATACAGTGCCTTGCATATGTATTCATGGCCCTTAGGGTTATTTTGCCAGAGATATGAACAAGCCACCCAAAGGCTAGAAGAAAAATCCATGGCAGATAATAATTAAATCAAAGAGTAGATGTATTATTATTCAAACAAATTCATATTTGCAGGGTTTTAATAATGAGGAACATACAGATACATCTCAAAGCATTAGCATATAATTTAAAAGTTCATTTCAGAAAGTGAATTTCATATATTATATAGATTCATTACACATAGAGTGAAATACTTTAAGCCTTTCTTTTCTGTAATTTTGATTCTGACAGATAATGAAAACCCAAAGTTCCTGTCTCAGAAAATTAGAATATTGTGAAAAATATAGATAATGTACACTTATGGAAACTCATGATCACTTTTTAATCAGCTAATTAACTCAAAATACCTGCAGAGGATTTCTGAGTCTCTATATAGTCTCTCAGTCCCGGTCATTGGCTACACTATCATTGGGAAAACTGCTGACTGGACAGATGACCAGAAGACAGTCCCTGACACCCTCCACAAGGAGGGAAAACCACAAAAGGGAATTGCTAAAGAAGCTGGTTATGTACCCAAGCATATTCGAAGAAAGTTGAATGCAAGAAAAATGTATGGTAGGAAAAGAGGCACCAGCAACAGGGAGAACCGCAGCCTTGAGAAGATTATGAAGCAAAATGCATTCAAGAATTTGGGAGAGCTTCACAAGGAGTGGCCTGAGGCTGGAGTCAGAGCATCAAGAGCCAGTATGCGCAGACCAATCCTTCACATGGGCTAGTAATTCCTCGTATTGAGCCACTTTGAGGCTACTGGAGACTATGAACTGAAGTGTCGCTCAGTGGTCCAAAGTCCTATTTTTAAGTAAAATTTAAGTTTGCTTTTTGTTTGAAAATCAAGGTCCCAGAATCTGGAGGAAGAGTGGTGAGGCACAGAATCCACATTGCTGGAAGTCCAGTTTGAAGTTTTCACAGTCAATGAGGATTCTGGGTGCCATTTCATCTGCTGGTGTTGGTCCATTGTGTGGTGTGAGGTCCACAGTAAATGCAGCCATCTAGCAAGACATTTTAGAGCAATTCAGGCTTCCTTCTGTTGACAACTTTTATGGAGATGCTGGTTTTAATTCCCAGCAGGACTTGGCACCTGCACACACTACCAAATCTTCCAAAAGCTGCTTTAATCATGATGGTGTTACTGTGCTTGACTGGCCAGCAAACTGGCCTGAACCGAGCCCAATAGAGAATCTGTGGAGTATTATCAAGAGGAAGATGAGAGACAACAGACCCCACAATGCAGATGACCTAGAAAAGCTATTCTTGTTTTGACCCATTCTAATATTCTAAGACATTGGATTTGGGGTTTTTAATATCTGCAAGCTTTAATCAACAGTACAAAAAAAAGTATTGAAATATTTATATATAATATATTAGATTCACTTTCTGAAATGTGTGAAAATAATATTGAAACAAGTATTGAACACACACTGGCAGCAACTCCGGCACTTTACCTCTGTCGTCTCGAGGCAGGAAAGTGCTGGGGCAAAGTCCTTTGAGTCGGCCTTGGGGATCACTTCACAAAGAGCCAACCACAGTTTATCTTACTCAGCACAGATCTGTGGCCATTTAAGACCCACTTTGTCTGTAGTGTCAGAATGCAACAAAAGGAAATCTCCCTTCAGGAAGTCAGGAATGAAAAACAGGCAGGACTTTCACATGCAAACAGCAAATTTTGACCAGGCAGTTCCCACAGGTGGCACATGTTCATGTCTTAAGCTCTAACAGATGTGATTTTTGCTGTCTATATGTCTCTTTTCCCCTGAACTTCAGAACACATCAGGTACAGCAAATCAACAGATGCCACAAATACTGGATATGTGTTGCAGAGGAGTTTTGGAGTTCTAAGTCCATCACATATATATGTATCAAATAGGAGACATGTTTTTCACACATGATGAGAAATCAACCCTAAAAAAAGTCAGACTTTTCCAGTATGAGTAAATGCACTGGTGTGTATTTCTTTGAGCTGTGAACTAGTAAATTGCTTTATAGCTTTTGCATTATGCTTGGGGGGTTCTTTTGAAATAAAAAGGTAGTTACAGTTGATGGGACGATGTGCAGAGCTAAATACATAGCGCTCCTGGAAGAAGACCTGTTAAAGGCTGCAAAAGACCAAAAACCAAGAACAATGGAGTGCTTTAGATCAAAGCATATTCATGTGTAGGAGCTGGCCCAGTCAAAGTGCAGATCTAAATCCAATTGAATTTGTTGGAAGGGCTGTAAATTGATGTTCATAGATGCTCTCTATCTACTTTGACTGGGATTGAGCTATTTTGCCAGTAAGATAGGGGGAAAGATTCAGGGGGGTAAATTCAGATGCAGCCTACAGACACAGATAATGTGAAAACCATACATAATTTTCCATCAACGTCAAAATTATGCAAATTTTTGTGCCGGTATATTACATTAGACCCCAAGAAAAGTTAGTAGATTGTATATGTAATGTGACGAGGGGGTAGAATACATTTGCAAGGTACTGTAGGTCCAGATTTCTTATTAACATCACTAGATGAGTTGTTTCCTGCGGGCATCAGGCTTGTTGGAACATTTTGTTCTGTGATGGCCAGAAAGGTTTAGCTCATTTCCAAAGTCAAATTATTATTATAATTATTATTTGATATTTTTTTCTTTTTCAGTTTAGGTCTTAATAACAACATTATTATTGTGTTAAGCTTTAATTGTTCAGGTTTCCTGTTACACAAAGACTGAAACCATAAGAACCTCCCTTCATTCAGACTGTTTCTCCAAGCTCTGTGTACACATACACAGACACGCTGACAGATGTAGGCACTTTCAGTCTTACTGTTGCAGACAGACAAATGGAATATTTTGTCATTTTCAAAAAACAAGCACAGCAAAGTTGATCTTTGTCAGTATTTCATTTTTGCTAACACATCTGCCAGTGCATGGAAAATAAGCTTAAAAGAAAACATTATTAAACATTATACATTTCCATTCACCCCTTGCATGCTCTAGGCTGTGCAGAGAAGACTTATCTTTTTACTGTAAGTATGCAGGATGTGCGCACATTTACCTCAGCGTTGACATTTTATGTTTTATTTTTCAGATAAGTCCAAACCCCTGTGTGCATGTAAAATATGTTCAGACTTACAAAGAAAGACAAAGAAAAGAAAAAAAAGTTTATTGTTAAAGTGTAAAAACATTATGCAGGATTATGTCTCAATAAATACCAAGATGATTAAATGCTTATGTTGCAATCATCTTCAACGCTGTGTAAAGTGCTGACATGAAAAACGCTTCTCTCACAGCAGGGCAGAAATAATTTCAGTCTCCTCTGCCGGTAAACTCAGTGGAACATTATTTAGCATCTCCTACATATGCAAGATGCTGTCATTTATTCACATCAGTTATTGTAATTAAACCACAGCCATGTTTGCAATATTTCAAGAGGAATCTATCATCAATAGCTGGTTATAACTGAAGCTACTGTAGAACATAAAGGTGGTTTGGGACAAAAACAGACAGAATATAATCAGAACGTGACACAGGAACAAACTACTCATCCTCTAATCTTCAAAAGAACTTCATTTGACTATTTTCCAAGATCACATTTATTAGCATAATCATCACCATCTTTAAACTCAGAGTACAATTTTTTCCACATGAGGGGCATTTTCCCTCACAATACCTTCACCCTCGTATTCAGATACAGTGGAAGTGATAAAACATCAGCTGTGCATTAGGAAAGACCACTTCATAGAGAATGACGCACACAGGCCCCCAACGCAGAGAGAGATTCTCACAGACTGAGACCTCAACACAAACACGTCTCACACAGATTTTAATGTGAAGCCTAAAGACAAAGTTCAAGGTTTATTAGATGAAACGATGTTAAAAGTTTCACTTACATAGTATGTCACATGGCTTTTACCAAGGAAACTGTTCCAACTAGAGGAAGTAAACAGCTCTGAGGTTTCACCCACACACACACAGATGTTCTTGTTCATCTGAATTTAACTTATCTGTACCTTCTTATGTCCATTTATTTATCTATCTGACAATAGATCTATCTTGCAACCTCCAGCAGATTGAAACAGTCTCTTGGGGAAGAGCTAATTGTAGGCCTAAGGATAGACTAAAATTGTTCACATCATTTTTATTGAACAGTTCACAAACTTTTGAAATATTTGCAAAGATAATGTTTTTCTAAAATCTATATATGTTCCTTTGAGTTTCCTCAACAAAATGATGAACTCCTCTTTTTTTATGTTCTATGACAATTTTTTTTGTCAAACCTGTTTTTTATTTATCAAGCTTCAAGTCTGAACCTTAAGATTTCTGAACCACCTCTGGATTAAATATTGAATTCAAAGTTTGTACAATGATTTTTAACATTGTTGAAGATTGTCCCACTAGTGGACAAAAAACCTAATGAAGAGACAAGTGAAACAGATATTTGATATTACATAAACCACAGATTTGGAGTCACGGTTTAGGAAAAACAGGAATAACTAACAAATGCCAATTCATAGGTCTCTTTTCATGTTAATGTTTGCATGTTTCTCAATTCAGAAAAAAACATTAAAAAGAACAGAGAGAAAGCAATGCCTCCCATGCAGTTAATGAGGCTGTAAGGTAGCAACCCACGTTTAACACAGCAGAATTAGTCTGCCTCACATTAAAATGAAAAAGACATAAATCAAAAAATTAATTTCAGTTAAACTAAGTAATACCCTAAATGTTAAATTTCAGATAATCAGCTAATAACCTAAACTAAAAAGTATCTCCCTTGCAATGGAATTTGTATGAGATAAATAATGTAATAAGAAATGTTTTGTTCAGGTAAATTGGCCACAACTTTATTAAAAAAAGGCATTGACATTCTGATTAACTTTTTCTAACGTGAAAAAGTACAAAACAAATGTTAATATCATGACAATGCTTGAACTCCAGGTGACACTTATTAAATGCATGGCAATGTATATAAAAATGTTTATCTGTGCATGAATTATGACCCTTTTGGCTTTCCATTACGTCCACCACTTACTCTCCACTACTTGGGCTGTTCCCAAGGAGCTCCTAACCTTTAACACTGCCTATTAAAAACAAACACATGGGTGTTCAACCTTCTGTGTGTTATCATTATTAGCCATTGTTGCATTATTTGGTGTGCAATGCCGTAGATAGTATCTTAATCTGCTGATTTTCTCTGTTAATAAATGCATGACAGTGTTTTTATTTGTGCAACAGAGGTTGGAAACTCCTTTCTCCTTGACCTGTTACCCCAGCAACAATAGGCAGAGGAGAATGGATGGATGGACGGACGGACGGACGGACGGACGGATGGACGGACGGACAGACAGATGGATAGATGGACAAATTATGACCCTTTTGGCTTTTCATATATCTACTACTGGCTTTCCACTGATATTGTAGATCTCTCACTACTCTAAACCTTTTAATGTCAGTAACTGAAAAACACCAGGAAGGTCTTTAAGCTTTTGGTTGTCATCATCACTGTTAGCTATTCTTATTTTGCTTTGCTGTGAAGTTCTCCAGGTATTTTCTTTATCTGCCCATTTTCTCTCATTGCGTCTAACATGAAGCAAGAAAAGCAAATGTAGGTGACAGCGGTGATCGCCAATAATTAGTGTATTCTTTCATCTGACCTCATGACTCTGTTGCTGTGCAACATATTTGCTGGGATGGCCTACCTACTGCTGCTTATTGAAAACACAGCACAGATGGATTTACTGTTTTAGCCTGAATTCAGCAGGTGATATTTCCTAAACTGATACAAACTACCACCAAGACCACAACAACCCCCAATATTTTTCACCTCTGGTGAAAAGTCTGGTTTGCTCTGAATAATAAATCAGAGCAAACCAGATGTGTGAGATATAGGCAGAAATCATGGGGCAAATCCCCCCCCACATACACCATTACAGAACCATATATTTTTAAATACTAAAAAAATACACACCCAAATAACAGCTCCACCATTCATTGCCTGGTCCAGCTAAAATTCACAAACAGACACAGCAGCGCCGTCTGAGGTCCGGAGAACCCGTGTCTATAATGCACAAATAACTCACCAATAGAACAAAGTCACTTGATATAAATAAACTGCAATGATTAATCATCATTAATGTGACATTTATTCTGCACAATTCAACTGAAAAGCAGGGAAATCTGTTAGTGGCAAGTGTAAAAAAATAATCTATTCAGTTTTGTAAGAAAAATCAGACCAATTGCAGAACAAAGATTGAATACTTATGATGAGATAAAGATTTATTAAGGGGGAAAACACAATTGACAGGAATCAGCATGAAAGGAGCAAAAGTTCATCTGACAAGAACTAACAAAATAAATTGTGTCTGGAGAAAAGGAAAAGCTGGGATGGAAGGTAGGGGAAATGGAAGGATCTGGTGAGGTGGTACTTAAACTGACTGGCTCTTAAATGCCGGAGAGGTGTTCAAGTGGAATGAAAACTACTCAACAGAATGTAGTGTGGCTGAGTAGAGACCTTAACTAAGGAGCACGGGGAAATTACCAATAAACAGAGAAATTAACACACAGGGATCGAAACAGGACACTAAAGGATCTTCCTAAACCTAAAGGATAACACTAAAATAAGGTTTAAACCACAAAGAATATAAAACAAGAAAGAACTAAGAATCACAAAAAAAGAGTAAACCAAAAATTAATCACAACTCCAAAAAGAACATAGAAAACCTAAAGCGACTAAATAAACACTAAAAATTCAAAATCATGACGAAAGCTGCAATAATCTGATTGCATAAGCTTGCAGAACCTCATGGCTATATTTTGTTAAAGCATTGTCTGATTCATTTTTTAGCATTCAGTCTTCCTGAGTTTGTAGCTGCCATCATTTGCATAAAATCAATTAATGTAAATCTGAAAGAAAATTTTCACGTCCAAGTTGTACTTTCCCAATTTTTACACATTCGCTTTTTTTAGCAAAAGCCACGGTTTGCTGAGAGGTTCTTAAGGATCTCGTTGTACAAAGGTGAAGGCGAAGGATTCTGAAAGCAGCATTATGTATATACCAAAACACAACAACAACAGACATTGATAAGTACAAAAAATGAGGGACAACAGTGATATAAAACAAATGGGGATTTATCCCGTCTTTTTTTTTTACAATTACATGACAGAAACTAATCAGCGAGGCTGCGGAGAGGCTGACAACAACACTAAAATGATCTGAATTAAATTCAAGGACTTTTTGTGTTCCACATAGAACAACAATCTCCTTCATTTTCCTTATGTTTAGGCTAAGGAGTGGGGTCGCAAGGCAGACCTTTTTTCTTCCTAAGTAAACATTTATGTCTGATGAAACTAAACTTGATGTTTTGGGCCACTATTCCAAAGGGTATGTTTGGTACAAAAACTACTCACCAACAGAACATCATACACCAAACTGAAGCACGGTGGTGGCAGTATCATAATCTGTGGTAACTTTGTTTCCAATTGAACTGGAGCTTTTGCCAAGATGGAGGAAATGTTAAACAATATCAGTCGGTTTTGACCTAAAGCCTTCGGGTGTCAACTATAAAGATCAGGATGAAGGAGGATTTTATTTTCCAGCCTCTGAGTCCAAGCATACATCTAGATCCATGCAAATCAACTTCAAAACAGAATCAAAGATGTGTCCTGCAGAAAGATTCCTACTAAGTAAGACTGAATGCTGAAAGTGTTGTTTTAAGGTTGTGCACACCTACGCTACCAGGTGACTGAACCTATATTTACTTTTGAAGGGATTTATTTAGTTTACAGTTAAAAGGTGCTGGGTGAATGTCACAGAACGTGTGTAAAAAGGTTTGCAGATGATTTATCACAAAATGATAAAAAAACTGACATTTTAACAAGGGTGTTTGTACACCTGTGTGAGCCCCTGTGCATTGTATTTAACATAACAGAATCTATGTAAGGATCTTAATAACAATAGTACAGGGGTTCAAAAGGTAATTTGTTTATAATTTGAAACCACTTCAAGCAAGAACAATAAATTCCCTTTACACATTTTCTGAGAAGGGTTTGCAACCACAAATAAAGCTTCTTTTTGAGTCCGCATGAAGGAATTTTATCACCTCTTAAATAAAAAATAGCTGACAAACATACAAGAAACAGTAAACCGCATCATCATTTGTGATCGTCATGCCGCCTTGTTTACATCTGCATTCTCAAAACTCAGTGTGTTTAAAGTTAATAACATTCCTTCTAGCTGAGGCTGAAAGAATTTTGGGAAAAATATGAGATGTGAAACAATCCTTTGCCTCACAGTGTGGGCCTGTTTCTTCTGATGCTGCTGCAATCGTCTTTGATATGACGGAAAGGAAAGTAAAGAAATGAGAATGGAGGAGATGATTCACTTTCATGAATATCCATGAGAGCCAGATTATCGTGCTATAAGACCTGCTCTCATTTTCAGGCTGCCGCTGAAGATCTGATTTGGTAACGTTAACCATCGGGCGTCAACGTAAATTACTGGCAGTGACGGAGTGGTGACGTGGTGTGTTTGGTGTTGCAGTTTCAAAAAAACAACCAGGGCTTCCATGAATGACACTGATCATATTTGTAAACAAGAAGCATTCGGTTTGGTTAATTTGAGAAAATTACAACAAATTATACCCAAATTATACCAAATTTCAAGATTTACTGGGAATTAAAGTATTTCAAATGTATAGTTTTGTCTTGTTTGATTTGGTATAGCAATTTTCTTGTGTCCTCCTTTTGGTCTGGGCTTGCAAACTGAATATTTTCACATATTGTTGGAGAGCATTTCTGACTTAGAAGAATCAGAAACCAGCTAAGCATAGAGAGAATCCGTGGTAGGAAGTGGGGCTCCCTGTTTACTTCTGTCTTACAGTTTCCAGGCTGACAAAGCCAGACCGCATCAAAGTCTCCCTTGTAGCTGAAGTCACATGATCTGCAGAGGAACTACCCAACTCTCTGCCTCCACTCGCACCCACGAGCTCATTTATAAACCTCCCCAAGCTGAACAGGAAAAAAAGCACATGAGAGAGCACGTCTGTGAAGGACTGCAACGGCATTTAGGAGGTGAAGAAAAGACTGAACCTGGTCATATTCCAAGGATTTATTTTAACTGAGGGTTATAATTTGAAGCTGCCAAATGATGCTGGTGGAGAGTGTCATCTGTGGGGTGATATTCCTTCTCACAAAAGGTAATTTTAGATGATTTTTTTAAATAAATTTGCATAAAATTAAAGATATATCTTGTAGTGTTTTTGTGAGTTTTTTTTTTTTTTTACAGTTTATTTATTTTATGTTGCATTTCTAGGAGCTAGATGTGAGGTGACAGAGCTGATTGCTGAGGCAGGTTCTCAGGTTGTGTTGCCCTGTAAATGTGAAGCATCTCAGTGTGATCCTGCTGCCATCACCTGGAGCAAGAACGACAAAGGGTAAGGCAAAAAATCTCTGCACTCCCCACTTCTCCATGCAGTTTTTACTTTCTACATACTAACAAATCCTTCAAATCTATCAGGGTCAAAAAGATCTATAGATGTATAAAAAGATGTATAAAATGTATAAATGTGAAACTCTAAATAAAACTGGATTAAATAAATAAATACATTGGTTTTAAACAGTTTATTAAATTCAAATTTGAAATAAACAATTAGATTTCTCAATCTGGTTTATCAAATACACCCTAAAATCTGATTGGTTAACCTGCCCTTTAACTCAACTGCAGACCAATCACCTTGTCTGTAGCAGTGTTGGAGCTACTAACTGCCTTAAATGGATAATGCTCACCGATAAAATAAATTCATCAAATAATCATATAAGATAAATACAAATACAAATATAATTATATATGCCTTTTAAATATATATATTTTATCAAATGTTTTAATTTAATGTATTATTTAAACATTTACATGATTACTAAATGCATTTCTGTATTTATTGCATGTATTTCCAAATATATATGTATTATTATTGATATGTATAACTTATTGATGTATAGACAGTTTATCTGCTTGGCCCCTGACACTGGTTATTCTGTTGTTATACAGCACGGTTTGGAGAAAGCAAAGCAGCGGTCTGCAGTACTGGGGCTCTAACTGGTTTGGGAAGGGGGATACACGGGTGCGATGCCCGCACTCAGAATTTGCCAAAGGGGACTACAGCCTCCAGATAAACGGTCTGAAGGAGGAGGACGGAGGTCTTTACACATGCAAAGTGGAACTCAGAGGCCATGTTACATACACAAAAGTCATGCTCCGAGTCCTTAAAGGTAAGAAACTTAATATTTTAGTTTGAGATCTTGTATTTCTGACATTTCTTACAGTCACTATCAAGAAAATCCAGTCCTAGATCTGTTGAGGGTTGTTTTGGTTGTATTATTCTTTGTGTAAGGTGAAATTTTGTGTTGAAGGGTACATATTGTACTTGAGGTTGGCTTTTTGCCAAACCAAGATCACTAAGGCTTCAAATTGCCATTATTAAGCAAATGTCTTCCTATTATCCCTCACAGTGTCCATTTCTCCATCGGCCCCAATGTGGGGGGAGCTCGTGTCCACCCAATGTACTTTGACGCCTCGGCTGGACGGTGCTGTAGTACAGTGGATGTTGAACAGTTATCCACTTGGGCCAAAGACTCCAGGTGTCATAAACCTGAATGAAGGACATCTAACAGCAAAGGCGGCGGATAAACTGGCAGGAACCTGGACTTGTTTGGTCCACAAGTCCAAAAATGTATGGCAAGCCTCAGTGGAGCTGTCTGTAAAAGGTGAGAATCTGAAAACTGAAATATCTTAGGAGCTGGTACTGATTTAGATCCCACCTATAACATCTTGTTTTTTTTCCTTTATAGGAATAATCCAGCCACCCAAAGATGACACCAAGCTGTATGCCGCGTTGGGGTCTCCGTTCACGATGCCCTGCGTGTTCTCCCCTGGGTTTTCCCCCACAAGGACTCTGGTGGAGAAACTGAACAGCAGAATACCTCAAGTTTTTAACAACCGTTCTTCTTCTTCATCCTCCTGGGACAAGTCTATCATAATCCAGGAGGTTGTGCCTGAAAATGAGGGCAAGTACACATGCACAGGAACCACGAAAGGACGAAGACTGACTCGGACAATGCACCTTGTTGTTGCTAAAAGTACGTTATTGCAACAAATTCAGCGGGTCTTCATTTTTTGCGCCATTATATATTTTTAATGTGTTTAATTCTTTTTTCCTCAGTTGTCATGTCAAAGAAGAAAGGCTCCATGATGTTGAGCTGCCAACTGTCCGACTCAAGCGAAGTCACTGACTATGAGTGGGTCCATGTGAGCTACGACATCAATGGCACCAAGTCGGTCGGGCCAATCCTGCATGGACAAACGGTTTCTGTGAAGGAGAGCGGGGGTGAATGGATGTGTCGTTACATTGGGAAAAACGGCCTTTTGGGGAACGTGACCACCCAGGTTCATTTTATGGGTAAGACTTGGGCCCATAATATAAATTTCCTTCATATGGAGACTGAATTTATCTCTACCAGATAATCAGTTTGATTTCTCTCTTCTTCATTAGCTGGTCTGAGTGGAGAAAAATCATCAGGTGTCTCAAGTAACACCGGCACCGTGATTGGGCTCAGCTTTCTCCTTGTCATTCTGCTATTGATCCTTGCTCAGATGTACAAGAATCACCAAAGGGTAAAAAAACTTCCGTTCAATTAGAAACTGGGTTTAAATATAGTGGAAATGTGTGGCTTTTCCCTGAGAGATGCTAAAATAAAACAATTAAGGTTGATTGATTAAATTTTTTTTAAATGCATTTATGAATATTGCTCAGATCTCATTTGTTTCTCTTTATTAACTTAATTATCTCTTCTCCACAGAGGAAAAGGATCTTACAGTACCCTGCGCTGGAAACCATCGTTCACACCGTCTCCAACGAGCGTGAGGAGAGAGAAAAGAACCGTTTGAAAGAGTGATAAAACCCATCAAAGCAGAGATGTTTGCAGGAAGATATTCCCAGCCCTACTTTGTAGCAAAATGTGGTTTTCCATGCAAAAAATTTACAGGCTTACATTTGCACAGATTTTGTAAATAACCTCATAGCAGACTTTGTAGCAGGAACTATAAAGGAATTTAAACTGTAATTATACTTTATTTTAGCTGTAAATATTGTTGATCATTGTGTGGATTGTTTTGTGTGTTTGAGAAATAAATTGCATTTAACAGAAATAAAGTTGGTTTTATTGGTACAGAATTGTACAGAATTCTTCTGCTGAATGAGAAGAATTTCATGAGGCTGATATAAATAAAATATAGACTTAATCAACATTTTAAAAATGGCAAAATATATAGTATATTTATGATTCTGAATATATTACAATATTTTACAAATTAACCTTCGCTCATAAATTTAGATACGGAAGAAATGTCTTCTGCATCTGCTTGTGCAACCAAAACTACATAATATTTTTTAAACCTGCATTCCCACTTTATTTATTATTTACAAAATTAACAAAACTGACTTCAGATGGGTCACTGAACCTCACGTTACACATTTACACCTGACTGCATTCTCCGTCGTCTTGCTCCAGACTTTGGTTGAGATCCCAGCCGGCCAGAGATCGGCTGATTCCCTCCAGAAGTCCTTCCCCTCTGGGGGTCAGGTGATCCATGACTTCGTCGTCATCGAAGCACCAGCCTGTCCAGTCCACGTTTACGCCATAGGAAACGTTGTTACTGAAACAAACAAGAGATGGGAACAGATTATTAAAACAGATTGTTGTACCGACAAAGAAACCGGGTTCTGTTTCACTCAGAATTTTATTGTATAAGAGTGGTGAAAATTACTGGTGTAAGAGGAGAAATTTGCATGCCACACTTTTCAGATTTTTATTTTTAAAAAGGTTTTAAAACCATGTATGGTTTTAACAATTAACGATGTGTAAAATAATTCAAGGGGTATAAATACTTTCCCAAAGCACTGTTTTTCCTAGGTAATTGTATGTACATCGACGTTGAAACAAAAAAATCACTTCAGTTTTTAAATCAGGTGTTTTACGGTTAAATAAAATGAAATAAAGACATTTAAACTGTGCACGGAGGCCTTAACACCATTCAAGTCATTTAATGATGCAAAACTTTAGATTTTGGTAGAAAATATTCACCTTCAGCAACTAATGATGCAAATCACGCAACAAAATTTATTAACCAAGGAAGGAAACAGTTTAAAGTATAAAAACATCCCCCAATTAAAAAATAAAACAGATTCATTACATAAATGTGTCTGGAAACAAACTAAACCTATTCAGCCTGTTATTGAGGACTTCAGGATGCTCACCGAGTGCTGTGGTTAGAAACATGAGCAAGGCAGCAATTTCTGATTTTCCATTCTCACATATCACTCTGTAGATTACCGGCCAACGCCTCCCTGAAAACTCATTTCAGTACAAGACAGGCTGACAGATTGAGATATAAATTTTACAAAATGTTCCAGCAGTCAAATACATAGAAGTTGACAGTGCAGAAATTTAATGTTGGTAACAAGTCATTTCCAAAATAACAGCCACCTAACAGCAGGAACCCAGAGCAGAAAAGAACAACTATTTGCTAACAGCTGTTTGGGTCAAATGTTTTGATCCACAGACTGCTATCTGGCACACTGTGAAATAAATGGGTAAAAAAGCTGTTATACTGAGGTACACAGTTACAATAACTAATTGTTAAAACAAATGAAAACAGTCTAAACTGATTCAAAACATTCTCTGTCATAACAATAAATCAGAAGAAAAATGTAATTATTGCAGTCGGTCAAACACACAATTGTAATATGTTATAACCTTGTCTGCACAGTTATTCCCTAACTGTTTTCATATCTTTTTGTTGCATGACTACATTAACCAAGCATTGTGACGCAGTGAGGAGAAGCCTCTGGTAGTTTTTTAGGTCTAGTTTTATTTTTTAGGTCTTGCCTATAGTCCTTATAGTTTGTTCTCCAGGTGCGGCTTTAATAGTTCATTCCTTTAGGTTTAGTTTCCTACTTATTCTTGTATCAGCGTCATTCAGTCCACTTGAGCCATGCCAATCAGCCTCCCTGCTTCACCTGTGCCATGCACTATTTATACTCCCTAGTTCTCTTGGTTCCCCGCTGGTTTATTGTAATCTGTTTATGCCAATGCCCATGCTCTATGCCTGTTTATTGCTGCGTTATTCTGGACTTCTCATGCCAAGCTGTAAGTTTTTGCTTTTCATTTTTGTTAAACACTTTTTCAACTCACCGTTCTGCTTCTGTCTGCATTTGGAATCAGCTCCAAGAACCACACATCCTGACAATATTTCTATTCTGGACCCACTAACTGCATGTGCAGTCAATGGGTAGTTGACACCCCCTTACAATGAGTAGGTGCCCCCTGCTTGCTGCTGAGAATAGAGAGATCAGGCTGTTTTTGCTTTCAGTTACACTGGGCCTGTGTGGGGTGAGGCAGATTATTGCAGATGAATTTTGACTCTGTACTGTGCCCATTACCCAGATGTATTCATTAATTTGCAGCACAAAGTTTGAATTTACAGATAATCTAAAGCATCAGTGTCGATATCAGAGTTAGCATGCTGTGCATGCATTAGTGCAGTTTTCATCAGATAAACACCAGTTATGCACAATTTTCAGGCCATGATGCTCAAACATCACCACAGAGTGTCTGTAAACACTGAGGCCAATGGAAATCTTGATGCAGTAGATTATTTTTATTCTAAGCTGTGGTTTCCACTGTTTAGCTGCTTCTGTTTCTTACTGAAAGATCATGCAGATGAAGAATAAAGATCAATTAAGATTTGCCAAGAAACAAATTTTATTGCTACTTATAATCGGGGATGTGGCTCTTGTAATACTTTTATTTCTTTTGTTTTAAAACTTATTTATTTTCTCATGCACACATTTGAGCTTTAACCACTAATCTATCCATTTCTTTTTATGGTGTTCTTAATTTTTTGGAGACGTGTCCTGATGGCATTGAGGTTAAAACTGAAGTGTTGAACATAATGAACATTTTTATATTTGGAGGAAAAAGAGAAAACTTCCAAGCCTGAAAACACCATTAACAACTGTGAAGTATGAGGGTGGCTGCATCATGTTGTGGGGGCGTTTTGCTGCTAAGAAACTACACAAAATAGATGGCATCATGAGTAAAGAACATTATGTGCAAATATTAAAGTCTTTTAAACACCTCGAGACATCAGTCAGAAAGCTAAAACTAAGAATAATTGTAAACTGGAAGGAAAATGATACATATTTTCAAAAATTGACCAGACCTTTTAAATAATTTGAAATGGTGTAGCTTGCATTTGCATTAGCATTTTTCAGCTTCCCTGAGTCAAAACTCTGAGGAACCACCTTCTGCTGCATTACACCTTTGCTGCAAGTAGTTACAAGTCTTTTGGAGTATCTTCTCTACCAGCTTTACACATCCACAGACTAAAATGTTTGCCCAAAATAGCTCAAACTGAGTCTAGATTTAGTGGAAAGCCTTCCTTGATAAAGTCTTTCCACAGATCCTCAATTGGAATTATGTCTGAACTTTGACCTGGGCCATTCTAATACATGAATATGCTTTGCTCCAAGCCGTTCCATTGCAGTGCTGACTGTATACTTGGGGCTGTTGTCCTGTTGGAAGGCAAATCACAGCTCAAGTCTCCAATCTTTTGCAGCCTGGTTTGCTTCCATCATTGCTTTGTACCTGAACTGTTAATCTCTTCATTTCCTCCAAAGTTACCATGAGCTACTTGGTTGCTTCTTTAATTAAAGCTCCCTTTGCCTGGCCTCTCAGTTTTCACATTTTGGTAGGTTCGCAGTCTTGCCTTACTTCTTCAGTTCTCTTACGGCAGGTTGAACAGCACTCTGTAACATGTACAAAGCTTGGAATTTTATCCTAACCTTTAAACTTCTCCACGACTTCATCCCTGACCTATCTGCTGTGTTGCTTGATCTTCATGATGCTGTTTGTTCTCTAATGTTCTCTCACGGCCCTCTGAGACCTCACAGATTAGTTGAATTTAAATCGACTATTTACTAATTAGGTGATTTCTGAAGGGACTTGGCTGTGCTGGATTTTATTCAGGCCTAAGAGAGTAAACAGGGCTGAATAAATATGTAACCTACACATTTTAGAGTTTTATATGCAAAAGAAAGTTTTAAATCATGTATCATTATCGGTTCACAATTATGCAGTGCTTTGTGATGATCTATTACATAAAATCCCAATGAAGTACATTCAAGCTTGTTAAAATGTCACAAAATCTAAAAAGGTTTGAATACTTTTGGATTTCTGTGTATTCATGCGTGCATAAAGTTCCTCTTGTTGCTATGACAATATGATTTAAAATATATGTTTAAAAAAAGGAGTATTGCTTCCTACTAACCTGCTGCTCTTGTCGTCCTCATCGCCGTCCACCAGCTGCTCCTTCCATCCTGTGCTCACTGTGAGGACTCTGGGTCTAAACAGCGCCACCTCCTCCAAATCTGTCTCATTGCCTCCCTCACTGGGTGTGGGCGATGAGGCATTGTTGAATGGGGAGGAAGGACGCAGGGCCCCTGACCTTAAGCGGACTGTTTTTACCTGTTGGCCTCTTTTTATTCCACTTTTGTCTTTTGCTCTTTCTATGGCTCTTTCTAAAACTCCCTCCACACGTGACGTTTGTTCATTTGGGTTGTATCCTGTGCTGGGACTTTTCTCTTCTTTGTGTGATGTGGACGAGCTATCAGAGGGTCTACACGCCCCCTGCCCTCCTCTGTTGAGCACGTTGGGACTTGAGGAACTCTTGAAGTCTTTAAATTTGGGCTTTTTGGTCATGAATTTGGTTCTTGGTAGCTCAGATTCAGAAAAGGCTTCAACATCCGAGGAGTACTTTAAGTTTGGATTTGGAGTCTTGCTTTTGGTTGACCTCTGGGAGCCCTGGTTGAGCCCCCGCTGGGTGTCTGGACTGAACATGGAAGGAAGGGAGTTTCTCTTTGGTTGTAAGCCATGCTCAGACTCTGAATTTAAAGAACTGTTTGGGGAGGCCAGAGTTTGGTTTGGCTCATGGAGGAACGGCTTGTATGTTGGAGTTGGGGGTCTCTGACTGGTGCTGCCTGGCCTCCTCCTCTGTAACCCAGGAGACTTTAAGTTTTTGGGAAAGCCTGCAACATCAAGAGTAGTTTCCGTATCCGTGTCTCCAAACTGACTGGAGAAAGAGTTTTTCCTGTCGTCCTGCGTCATGAGCTGAATATCTGAGTTGCTCCTTGTTAATATTCGCTTTTCTACTGATGGTCTTGCAAGCTGCTGCCTGGAGATGATAATTGGCTCGTGAGGAACTTGTGAAGTGCTCTCCTCATCTGTTGGGTAGTCGACATCTGGGAGTTCTAATCGATGACTGGGCGCTTTAGTTGAGGGGTATCTTCCTGGACCAGCAGCCTCATTTTGAGTGTAATGATTAGGCTTAGAAATATACGGCCCCCTGCGTTTCCACATTATACTTTGTTTGTTTGTCATCTGAGTTTCAACAATGTTCTCATCTTCCTGAAGTTGTTTTCCACCCTGTTCTCTCCCTGTTCCCATTTCCATCCACTCATGTCCTTTAAATTCTGGCTGTCGAGTCTGGATGTTCTTACGTACTGATTTATAGGCATTGCTGCCGTGATGGGGGTTCCTAGGAGGTAATCCAGGGTTGATAGGGGAAATCTGATCTGATGGATGATCCTGATCGGCTGCCTCAGATCCGTTAATGGTCTGTTTTTTGTTTAATACATCAGTAAGTTCATTAATATAACTTTCTGGTTTTGACTGCACGAGAGGTTGTTCTTCTATCTCTATGTCATCATTGTTGTGGTCTCCAGCAGGCTTGGACACCAGCTGATGTAACCTCACGTTGTCCAGTCTGTTGTTTTCTTGCCTTCTCAGGGTCAAGAGTGTTTCCTGATGACATAACAGCAAACAAAGAAGAGTTTGACATTGAGTTTGTTTGTTATTTTTAACTGCATATATTAGGTTGAGCTGAGAGGTGCTAGGATTTTAGTGCAGCACCCCCAGCCTATTTTTACTGTCTAGGATCTTTTTAGTACAGCTGTACTCTGTTTTTTTTTAATAACTTGTTTTTACAAGGATCTTCAGACTAAACGGAGCAACTATTGTAGGTAACAGAAAAATGAGTGCAAAAAGAGTAATTTAAATATTCATTGTTCATTTTGTTAAGGGAAGTAACTGGGGGACACTTCTGGATCTTTGCTACAGTGATACATACGGGTGCAACTAAAATATTCAACTCCCCCTGCAAATAAGGTTTACTCACAAAATTAAAAAAATGTCTGGGTGTTTACAAGACATAAATAATACAAGATCAGCTTAAAAAGTTAAAGCTAAATCTGCAACCAATCAGGGGCTACATTAGAAACATTGGCTGCACTTGGGATAAAACACCATAGATACCTAGACCTTTGATTGAATTGTTTTATTGCAAGTAAAAAGAATAAAATAGAACAGAATAGAAAAAAAAATTGATAGAATAAAATAGAATAGAATAGGTACTTTATTAACTTAAGACAAATAATAATAAATGAATTGTATTTACAATATGCATACATTAAAATGCAATCTTTGCAAGGCAGACAGAGGTCTAGGTAGTTATTTAATTATTTATTATTATAGTGAGATTATTTATAGTCTCATACTACTCTCCAATTTTGCATTATTTGCTGTTATTTCAGCTTTTAACTTTATGTTCTCTCTCTTTTCTCTTCCTAGAAGCTACACCTGGCCTGACTCTGTGTCTACCTTTGACACCTTCCTGGAGAGGGGCATCATCCAAGCTTCTGCTGCCAACAACTTAATGCTCACATTCTACCCCGTCGTTCAGTGTTTAACCCTATTTTTCTCCTAGACATAGCTACTGACTGAGCTTTTACTATGACTAACTGAATGTGCTTTCTCTCATACTCTAAACTTGAAAACTGGCTCAGAGTTTATCTGTTTTTTCTTCCTAGATGAAACCACTAAAGGAGCTACATCCATTTACTTTTCCTTCCCATAGAAAGTACTCCTGGATCAGTGCTTCTTTGTTCTCTTTGTATCTCTGCTCTGTTCTCTCTAATCCCCAGTCGGTCGTGGCAGATGGCCGCTCACACTGAGCCTGGTTCTGCTGGAGGTTTCTTCCTGTTAAAAGGGAGTTTTTTCTCTCCACTGTCGCTACATGCATGCTCAGTATAAGGGATTGCTGCAAAGTCAACGCCAGAGACTGTCCACTGTCTCTACATGTTCATCCAGGAGGAGTGACTGCTACAAGTCTCTGACTGGATGCAATCTGCTGATTTTCCTTAGACAGAAAAACTTTTAATCCAATTTGAATAAATAACTGAATCTGACTGCACTGTTCGATAGTTAGGATTAATTGGAATGTATGTACCTATCTTGAAATCTAGGCTCAGTTACGGTTGAGGTGCAAACACACCCTCCATTTCTGCTACCTGTATGACCCCCTCTCTTTTCCAATGGTTATGGTCAATCTGACAGAGAGAGGTATCCCAATCGTTGTGGTTTTTAGTATAACAATGGCCATCAGTGGGCTCTAGATGGACAAACTGTCTACTTTTAAGGCTAGGTTTAAAACTTTCCTTTTTGATAAAGCTTATAGTTAGAGTGGCTTAGGTTATCCTGAGCTATCTCTGTAGTTATGCTGCTTTAGGCTTAGGCTGCCGGAGGACATAATGACCACTTTCACCCTCTTCGCTACTTTCTCACGCTACTCTTCAATTTTGCATTATTTGCTGTTATCTCAGCTTTTAACTTTGTTCTCTCTCTTTTCTCTTCCTAGAAGCTGCACCTGGCCTGACTCTGTGTCTACCTGTGACACCTTTCTGGAGAGGGGAATCCTCCAAGCTTCTGCTGGCAACAACTTAATGCTCATCCTCTACCGATGATCCACATGGCCCTGTCTTTCAGTGTTTAACCCTTTCTCTCTCCTAGACATAGCTACTGACTGAGCTTCTACTGTGACTAACTCTCTGTGCTCTCTTCAGACTCTAAACTTGAAAACTGGCTCAGAGTTTATCTGTTCCTTCTTTTTAGGTGAAACGACTAAAGGGGCTACATCCATTAACATTTACCTTTTCCTTCCCATAGAAAGTACTCCTGGATCAGTGCTTCTTTGTTCTCTTTGTGTCTCTGCTCTGTTCTCTCTAACCCCCAGTCGGTCGTGGCAGATGGCCGCTCACACTAAGCCTGGTTCTGCTGGAAGTTTCTTCCTGTTAAAAGGGAGTTTTTCCTCTCCACTGTCGCTACATGCATGCTCAGTATGAGGGATTGCTGCAAAGTCAACGCCAGTGACTGTCCACTGTCTCTACATGTTCATCCGGGAGGAGTGAATGCTGCAAGTCACTGACTGGATGCAATCTGCTGGGTTTCCTTAGATAGAAAAACTTTTTATCCAATTTGAATAAATAACAGAATCTGGCTGCACTGTTCAATGATTAAGATTAATTGGAATGTATGTACCTGACTTTTGTGAAGTGCCTTGAGACGACATGTGTTGTGAATTGGCGCTATATAAATAAACTGAATTGAATTGAATTGAATTGAATTGAATTGAATATATGATTCGATTGAATTGACTTAGCGCATTTTAAAGTTACCCACCTTTCACACAATACAACATGAAACATCACTCGCCAATTATTTTTACCTCTGCCTTCCTCCCTCCCTGTTGAAAGGAGTAAGGGGGAGTCAGGTTTAGCATAAACCGGCTCAGTTATGGTTGAGGTGCAAACACACCCTCCATTTCTGCTACCTGTGCGACCCATTTTCTTTTCAGATGGTTATAATCAGTCTGACAGAGAGATGTACCCCTAGTCCTTGTGGTTTTTAGTATAACAATGGCCACCAGTGGGCTCCACATGGACAAACTTTATCAGTTTATTATTTTACTCAGTACCCCTACACATAGCCCATTCTAAAATGGCCAAACTAACACTCAGTAGTTTATTCTAACCTCCCCAACAACCCCGCACCATTCTAAACCCTTTGTGAAGTGCCTTGAGACAACATGTGTTGTGAATTGCCGCTATATAAATAAAACTGAATTGAATAGTTCATAATGATTTATTTAGTGACTAGATCCAATATCATCATTCAATTTATAACTGAACTGGTAATATTGTGATTGTGAAACATACAAACATATTCCTCTTATCCCTTTCATGGAATTTAGTTTCCCTGAAAAAGAGTATTAATCCTTCAGATAGACAGATATTTATTATTTATATAAAAATATCATTTTATTTAATGAGGCTGATATGACATTTAGCATATGCTGATGCTACCCATGCAGTGCAAAACAGATTATTATGTTATTTTTCTCGATGTGGCAAGAACAAGAACAAGGTTTTTTCTAGACAGGATATTTTATAGTTCACAAGCACGTCCTGATAGGGCCCTACCACTGCAGTATTTTTTAGTGCAGTAACCATGGACACTTCATATATCAGACCAATAACACAATATTTATCAGAAACCACACAAGAAAAAAAGTTCTACCCGGAATTTGTGTCAAGAAATGAAGCTGCATGAACTCCCAAACCAGGAATGCAAGGACAGAAAAATGTAATTTTGTTACTGGAGTCCTGGGAGAGAGAACACATTCTTCTTGTTCAAGTATGTATTGACCTCAAGACATATACCAAAACCTGAAGAGCTCCATACCCGAAGTCAAAGACATTTACCACTAGTGGTCCAGAAGAACAAGAAAAGTCTGATTTAATTTGCCAACAACTGCTGTATATAAATAAGCCAAAGAGGTCTTGGGATTCTTTTCTGCGGAGCGATCATTTAAAGATTTTTCAGGGTTCTGGATCAGCATCACATCTGGAGGAGGAAGAATGAAGCATACGCTAAAAATAACTTCAAGCCTATAGTAAAGCATGGTGGTGGCTCAGGGATGATCTGGGGGTTTGCTTTTTCTGGAACTGGAAAGATGGATTCAAATTGCTATTTGAAGATTCTGGAAGAAAATGTCATGCAGTCTGTGAGGAGGCAGAAGCTCGGGTATCACGGGACCTTCAAACGTGACAACGATTCTAACTCCATCCAGGGTTTTACTTCAGAAGATGTCCTGAATGATACCAAAGTGACCATCATAGTCGACTGACTTGAACTTCATTGAACTCTTTAGTGGGATTTGAGAAAGTTGGCTGCGGCACATAAACCAAAGAAGATTATTGAACTGGAGGCCTTTGCCCACGAGGAGTGGGCTAAGGTTCCTGTGGCTTGCTGCTCGATGCATGTGGGTGTCTGGCAATACTCTACTAGGTACTAAAGATGTTAGTCATGAAGGAAGTTATTTAATCTTGAGATTCTCAGTTCTAGAAATTCATCACTATATTAACACAAATGCCAGAGCAAAATCATGAGGAGCTGTTGTTTGAGTGCATACTGTATGCACCCTGATCTCTGTATTTAATGTAGTGGTTCTTTGGATATTTAAAAACATAATTTCTAAAGTAACAATGTTCATGCTAGGTTAGACCAAAGCAAATTTTAAAGATTTGGTGAAAAAGCTGGATTTTACCTTTGCTCTCTGGATGGTGTCGACCCATGTGGAACGACTCTCTGTGGTGCTGGTCACAAGGATGAGAACATTCATCATGCATTGAAGCTCCCCTACCTCCACCAGAACAAAGGAATCTGAGAGAAATGGGAAAGCGTGGGATTTGTGGTGCAGGGGTTGTTTTTACAGGTTCATGCAAAACTTGAGAATATAATAGTCTTATTTCTAATGCTACCCACAGCCATCTTTCAGTGGAAAGCAGTTCGTTCTGTCCAGCGCCAGAGGAGGTCGAACCACTTTTAGCCGCTCCGCTTTTTTCTGGACTTTAGTCAAAAGTAGAACGTCTGAAAACAGAAGAGCCACCACCTCCACCTGCAGTACATCATGAGCAAGTAAACAAATATTTCTATCAAGTCTTTACTGAAATGTCCGGAGAACAGAACCTGCCACGATAAACTACACTCACCTTGCTGTCCTTTCTGCCTCGTAGTTTCAGGTTCTCCTCCAGCAGCAGCTTACGTACGACGTTGCGACCCACTCCTCTGATGGGGTATGTCAGATCAAATTGGCAGATATCCCGGACAAACTGTCAAAACAGCAGAACAGCAACAGTAGATTTAATATTTGAATTAAACACTTGGTCTTTTATATTCTTTAATATTTTTTTATGACAGGACAGAAATTGAAAAAGCTTTTGTTAGTTGTTAGTAGTTTGTTACTCAAATGAATTTAAATGAAGTTCTCTGCTGTTTTCTAAGCTGTCTATCCATTGCAGTGGTGTGCCTTTTATATTACTTTAGATTTTTTCGGTTGGAGGGTCAATAAAAACCAAACAAATAAATATTAAACATAGAAACACGCAGCTGAAAAACAAATAAAATGACAAGAAATATCACAGGAAATCAGAAAAGCAAACAGCAATCATGTAGAAAAATCCAAAGAGCCACTATATGTCCCGCCCAGTTTTATTTCATCAGGATGCTTTAAACATTATATAAAAGGTCCTAAAAATTTCTAGGAATTTGTTCTGGTTTTTAGCTTTATAAAATGTTTTGTTAGGGGCATAGGAACATTAATTTAAATTCCACTGTACTCAGGGAATCAATTTGATAAGTTGAATATAGCTTTTAATGTTATGGTCTACTGAAGTATTATATTTCACAACAAAAAATAACAAATTTTTATTGTATTTTACAACAGTCAGTCATTCTCTACCGCTTCTTCCATAGTGGGTCGCGGGGGAGCTGGTGCCTATCTCCAGCAGTCTATGGGCGAGAGGCGGGGTACACCCTGGACAGGTCGCCAGTCCATCGCAGACTGGTGACCTATTTTACAACATTTAAATGATTTTTGTTTGCAACAAATTATATTTTATATTGTATGATGGCTTAAACAGGTCTCTCTTAGAAATGATACCTTGTGTCACAATGGCAACACAACAAACACACAAATTACCTACTGAGAAACAAAACAACAAATACAAGCACAAACAAGCACACAGGATGAAAATCTTGTTAATGACTAATATTGTGAGCAAACTGAAAAATATTCTGATATAGAAACACATAAAAATACTTCCAAAGCAATTTTAATCACAAAGATGTGTTGTTTTGGCCTTTCTAAACATTTCCATCCTAACAATGCTGAATTGTCAGAAATGTTTGTTTACTCAACATTTTCATCCTAAGAGATGAAAACAAACCCGTGCAATGGGAAAAATAGCCATTTTTATTCACTTTTACTTTCATACACTCATGCTTGAGGTTTATTAATCATATGCATTGGCCAATAGTGATGTAGGTGGTCAGTAATAAAATTAATCCCTGAAACCACAACTTAATTCTGCACACAGTGTGCTACTGAAGCGACATTTATCATGGTGGCTAGCAGGGCTGCACCATATCAGGAAAACTGTAAATGCAACACCATAATAGATTATGATTGTTTTCCAGGATCTTTTCTTACTTGTACTTAATCATAATGTCCCCACCACTCTTTGTTAGCTTTAGCATCTCAGCGACAAAAAATATACACCAATTGTGAGCACTGAGGGTGGGGAAAGTCCAAACAACAGGCCAAAGATATGATTGCCATGCACAATTCGCAGGCATGGCATCTGAAATATGATATCCTATAATTATTACATGAAAGTATCCTTTTGCAATTGCTATATTGCACACATAGTGATTGTGATGACCGTTGTGATTTAATATGTTGCGCAGCTCTGGTGGCTAATTACAGGCCATATTAAATCAATGCCCTTAGCAAGAACATTGAAAACAAGTTAATATTGCTATAAATATCTCCCTAAACCGTTGCCACATGAAAAATTAATTCATGCATAATAAAAAAAATCCCACAACTTTTAGGCCAGTTGTGAATGGAAGTTTTAACCCTCTACTTTTGACTTCCTGTTGCAGTGTTAATGTTGTCTTGGACCTCTACAACAACAGCAAGTGAAGATCATTTCAGCAGTGTTATGTTTTCAAAGCTAATAAGGTATTAACATCTTTGCTGAAGCTTGTTGCTATATCCACCAGCAACCACAAGAGGGCTGAATTCAAATTAATAATAAAGACAAAAAGGGGCAAACCAGCTATAAACTGTATAATACTCAAAATCAAAAATGAACTAAAACTCAAACAAAATACTTGTAAAGTATCACAAAATAACAAAAGAAATAGACAACTCAACACAACACAGAACCTTGACAAAGGTTTATAAAGCAACTCAAGAAACACAAAAGCAAAAGAACTCTAATAATAGAAATATATTTATAAATGGTAATAAAATATTTACAGAAAATCCTCACAAAAAAGCCTTTTTACCTTGTCGACTTCATCATTTATTCCCTCCACTGCATATCCCTCTAACCTCTGTGCAGAGATGGACAGTGCGAGCTGCTCATCTTTCAGGTGCATGGAACCATTGATACTTTCTAAAAAGCTGTTCACAGTGGTTAACTGGGAAAAAGCAAGAAGAAAGACATGTGGTGTGAGGTAAATACAGCATTTGCACTGGCTTTAGTAATGTTAAATCAAATTCCTTACCATTGCTCTGAGGGCCTGTTGCGCGAGAGTCTCCTGGGTTTCTTTCAGCACAGCTTTGAGCAGCAGGGGATACTTTGTGATCCTCTGATGTGGTTTGGCCTGCATGTCTCCAAGACGCATCCGCTCACACTGAGGGTGTTTTTCCACCCACTGGACAAGTCAAAAACACAAAAAATATAATCTTAGATCTATTGAAAATGCTAACCTTTCCTTGTGTGTATCCTTGCAGTTAGTTTCTGTATAGCCTCTCAAATAATCATAAATAAATAAGCTACCTTGTGCAGCTCTAAATATTTACGAACGCTTAACATTGGCGTGTATGGGTGCATCTTAATTTCAAGTGATTATTTCTGTTCATTTCTAAGATTATGGCTTCCAGCTAATGAAAGCATAAAATTCTCTTTCCCAGAAAGTTAGAATATTTCAAAAGGCCAATAAAACTTTGAATTTTTCAAATAGAGAAAAGTTATGTTACACAATCATAAGGAAGACTGACTTAATCAGCAGACAATCAGTGGCACCCTCCACAAGGAGGGTAAGCAGTGAAAACTTATTGCTATTGTTCACAAAGTGCTGTATCTATTTATATTATTGAAAAGTTGAGTGGAAGGAATAAGTCAGACAGAAAAAAGGCTAACCACAGTATTTTGCATATTATGAAGCAAAGCCCATTCTAGAGTTTGGGAGAGATTCCCCAGTCGTGGACTGCAGCTGGATTCAGAGTTTCAAGAGCCACCACACACAGGCGTATCCAGGACATGAGCCACAACTGTCACATGCCTTGTGTTACGCTAGGGACAACATCAGAAGATACCAACATTGGCAAAAGAGACAATAGAACTGGACTGTTCAGTGGTCCAAAGTCCTCTTTTCAGATGATAATAATTTTACATGCAAAATTAACAGAAATAAAAGCTTGAAATATATTACTCTGTGAGTAATAAATGTATAATATACACTTTTGGAATTGATTTACTTGTTCAGCTTTTGGAATATCTCGAAGCTCTAACAAAAATGGCCAAAACAAACAAACAAAAAACTTTAAAACTAGCTAAGTAAGCAGTTCTTGCTTGTATCACTTGGGCCACCTTTTAACACCTACAAGTTACCATTTCCTGTTAAAGTGAGGGTTTTGTCTGGAAACAAAAAGTGTCAAAGCTAAAGCTGAAAAGAGTAAGGGCATGACACTGGTACAAAAAAAATAACTGTAGTCCACTACAACTGTTTCTTTTCACCTGAAACAGTATCTCCGTCATGCCAACTCAGGTCCTGAAGTCCCGTTTCCCACCTATATGATGCAGAAATCTGAATCATTTGGCATTTGGCTGAATCATTTGGAGAAGATGTTGGTGTAAAAAGTGGTTTGTTAGGCATAAAGCTCTCATGTTGAGGTTACAAAAATGTCACAAATCACAGTGCCATAATTACCAGACTTAGAAATGGATCTCACCAAAGTAAGACTTGTTTAGTGTGGGAGTTTTTCTCTCGGAAAGTGAGAGGCTGTCTGTGGTGTTCTCTGAGTAATCTATCACTGAGCATTAACCAGTTAAAATAAAGTGTACTGGGCTCCAGGAAAAAGAGAGAGGAACCGCACCCCCTTTCCATCAATGGAGTCCTGGTGGAGAGGGTCTCCAGTTTGGGCTTACACTGACAACCTAACCTGGAAGGTTAACATCCAGCCTATAACCAGAGAGTTGAAGAGGAAACTGCTGGTTACTTTCCACCACTCTACTATTGAACATGTTCTGTTATACTGCTTAACAGCCTGGTATGCCAGCTCAACAGCAGCTGACAGGAAAAACCTTCTTCAGGATTCCTCCCACCATGAACACTGTCTGTTCTCTTTACTGCCATCTGGGAAGAGCTTCAGAAGCCTGACGAGCAGAACAAAAAGCCTGGAAAACAGCTTCTAGCATTGGGCCACAAGAACTGTAAACACCTCTTTTCACAACTTGTCACTTTCACTGCATTTTTATGATGTGACCTTTAGCCAAAGAGGTGTGAGATTGCTGCCTGGCTCATTGCAAGCAAGGGCTTCATGCACAAGAACTTTTATTTATTTATATTTATTTTAGATATTTATTTATTGTGTTTTTAGTCTGATGTTTATGAACTGAATAAGTTCACCACTGGTGCCTATTTCATTTCATTGATTTTTGTATACAATGACAACATAGTCTCCAATTCACTTTTTTTTTCTCTCCACAGGGGCCAGTGTGACTGTTCATCCTCTCATGGCTAGTGTTGTGTTTAAATACTGCTGTTGCTTCACCGTACCTGCACAAAAGCAACGAAATGTGGGTTGCTCTCCATCTGCCCGCGTGTGAACTCCATGTTGATTTCCACCTCCCAGCAGTAATGATGGTAAACAAAGAAGCGCTCGTGGAACTAGTGCAAAAGCAGAAGACAACTCATATGTGCATTTCTGTACTTCTTTATAATTTATACACTACATTACTATTGTTGGTTAGGCCTAAAAGGCAGCAAATTCCCGTAATATATTGATCATGAAGCATTCATGAGCTTTTTTCATCCATATGTCTCTACGAAAGAAAGTATAATCTTAACTTTAAATATGTCTTTAATGCGAGGATGTTTGCAAAGTATACAATTCTGATTTTGTATGCAACTTGCACAAATGCAACATAAACCCTATTACTGCATTTTATATTCAAATACAAAAAAATCTTTCTTTATTTCTTAGACAAAACACACATAAAATACTCATTTATGAAATTTTGTTAAAATGGGTTTCTGTGAAGTTGTTGTCAACAGTAGAAAACTGTCAGAGCAATCTCAGTTTTGATAAATCCAAGTCCAAAGCAATTTTCTGCCATCCTAAGGCATCTCCAGTGTCTGCAGTTTCTTAGAAATTAGTGACATAATTCCTAAAATCATAAAAGTGAAAAAATATGCTGTAGATTCTTTGATAGAGGTAGTAGTTTTAAATAGAGATGAAAACAAAGCGTTTACAAGATTATCCCCACACATGCATCAAAACATAAACCCTAAGCTTTATCAATTTTTATTTATTTAAAAAAGTACATCAAAGAACTCGTTGATTGATATGTTTATAGATCGAAAATTGTGGGAGTCCTTAGGTATTTAGCATTTAATGAATATAACAAAAAACTGTATTTTTTTTGTTATACAGTACAGTGAATACATGTTTTATAGTATAGATCAGGGATTCCCAAACAAAATACATATATTTTATAATTTTAAGAAATAGACTTTGCATAAAATACTAGAATTCTTTTTTTTTTTTACATTAAAGTGGTTTTAAGATGGCAGAAATCTCCTTTCAAACATATCCTACTCCAGAGAGCTCTTAGCTGAACTCCTCTGTAAGCTTTTTTCTGTTTCTCGAAACAAATACTACTTCTCTACTGCAGGTAAGTTGCAGGTAAGTTGCAGAAAAGTTACGGTGTGGGAGTAGGTCATTACATAACCAAAGGGCAGGAGCATTATTCACTTTGTTTACACTGTAGACCAGCAGACAATAAGCCCATACCTGCAGGCAACCAGCCTCCAGCCTCATGGGGTCAAAAGGTTTGCCTGTTATTCGTACTTCCTGTAACATGGGATAAACCACCTCCTGCCAGAACAGCTGGTGAGCTTGCAAAACGGAGAGCAGGTTGGAGAAAAGCAGCTCGGGGGTCACCTGGAGGAAGTGGAATAAAAAAATAATAATAACAGAGTTACATTTTAACTATCCGGCCTTGTGATATTTTCCATCTTCTCAGTGGAAAAACATTGTGGGGCCAAATGTTCAGCTTCGCTCATGTCTGTGTTTATTTTCAGCTCAAGCTGTGCATCTTGCTGCTATGCAGAACAATGGAAACTTTGCATATTTTATATATGTGTGACGTTCCAGTTAACTCAAGCTTGCATGCTTTGCAGACTAACCTCCATGAGAATGTCATGCTGGTTCAGGTTGACCAGAGCAGCAATAACCAACTGTGAAAAGGGAGACGTAGATTTGTTAAACATCCTGTAGAAAATCCCTCTACAGCTCTGACACACATTTTAACAATAGAAGCTCGAGAGTGACATCCTACGTCTTTGATGATTTTCAGCTTGTTGATGTAGATCAGCTCAGTCTGTACAAACTCCCACAGTGCCGCCTGTTGGTGTCTCTGCTTCTTTGACATTGTCTGAAGCAGAGAGTTCAAAGAGATGTCAGTTAATGATATTTGAGGAATGCGTGCGATGCACACTAAGAGCTGGCATTTTACAATAAGGATATGTGGGATACCATATGCTCCTTATCTGCAGAAAAAACAAACTTCAGTAACTTTAGGAACTAAAACATATTTTCTGCAAATCTACTATGTAGTGTATGTGTGAAAAGCAAATACAATAAAACAAGAATGTGTCTCTTACTGAGTAAGACTTCACTAAATCTGTCCAGCTGTTCTCCAGCACTGTTCCCTGGCTTTCCTCCTTCCAGATCCATTTCAGGCTAGCAGGAACAACAAAGGCCTCCAGATCTCTGATTAACAAATCCAACTGACCTCGCTCCTGCCACGTCGTGGGGAAAAAATGACACGGGACAGCACAGAAAAGCATGAAAAGCTTAATGTTAAAGCACCAGCAGTTGGTGCTTTAACATTAAAGAGGGTAAAGGATGTTATGAATTTTTGTGGCCACATAAAAAGAAAACCAGTGGAGCAAAACAAATAGCGCTGCACTGATTTAAGTGTTTGTGTGGGTGGACACGGTTGGAGCAGGCCTGTATCTGTCTCATGGTTTGTGAGAAATGCAGCCTGATGAACAAGAGTACAAGAACAATACCTCAGACGTTTTCTCAGACACTCCCTGGCTGACGACGCTGCTAAAGACCTGCTTCAGCGGAGTTCTGGATTTGGCTCCTGACGAAGATCCTTTACTCAGAGTTGCAAAGTCAGTCACAACCTTCTGCTTGGTTCTCCTCTAGAAAAACCAAAAAAAGTTTGTTTTAGTGGGTTATAAGCTGTAGATAACTTTTGCATTTTGGTTAAAAGGCCAGATTTGAAGAGTGTACTACTAATAGTTCTCCCAAATTAGCTGTGGGTCTCTGCAGGTCCTTCAAAGATACCACTGGCTGCTTCTTTCATTAATTGTCTCATTGTCAGTTCAGGTGGACGTCCGTGTCTTGGTAGGACTCCAGTTGCGGCATTCTCTTACCACAGTAATTCATCAGATGTTCAAGCTTGGGATATTGTTTTAAAACCTAAACTGCTTTAAGCTTCTCCACAACTTAATCTCTGATCTGTCAACAAAAGGAAAAGCACTTTGCAAAAACCCAGCGGAGGTTAGTCATACTTTATTATTGTTTGTTCTATTTACTGATTAGATTAAGAATAAAGTGCTGCCTGACTGTGCAAGTTATATATTTTAAATGAAATGAAGCCGATTTTTTCAGTTTATATGATATCTGCTTCACAGAATGAAAAAAACATTTCAACACAATTTTTTTTCAGAAATGTTAACATTTATTATATCTCAAGAGAAACAAATAGAATAATGAAACCGAAGGCATATATTTGATTTAATAAAACAAAAACAAGAATACTTTTAGAATAGAATAATTGCATTATTCATTTTCCCATAAATCATACAATATGTTAAATACTCAGAAGGGGATCACAATGTGTGGCTGATATGTAAGTAAAAAATTTCCATCAAACTGAACAGAAAAGGTTGCAGATATGCAAGTAAAAAACTGTTATTCTACTTGCCTGGTAGCCGATCGTGCTGTACTTGTTTTTCTCTGCAGACCCCCTGTTGTGGATTGTGTCTGCAGCTGTTGTTAGCCCATCAACAACATCTGTCTCTCTGGTTTCTGCGTCCTTTTGCTTCTCACCATTCAGACTGTCTCGTCTTTGCACCATCTCTTTCATCACTGACTCGAATTCTCCGTTTACATACGGCATTTTCAGGGCC
The DNA here is from genome assembly GCA_036173005.1 of Crenichthys baileyi. Lineage (NCBI taxonomy): Eukaryota > Metazoa > Chordata > Actinopteri > Cyprinodontiformes > Goodeidae > Crenichthys > Crenichthys baileyi. Next base: position 129,531 of record JAHHUM010000994.1, read on the forward strand.
AGGCTGAGGACAGGCACACAGGGTTACTTATTGACAGAATGTGGTGTGTTAAGATATGGTATTTATTTATCTGGCGAATCAAAGATTAATACTGGGAGGTTGTATGGTTTGTTACAACTCTTATGTCTGCTTACAGTTTCTGTGCAAATCTGAAGACTTTAAAACAGATTGTTGCATTAAAACTTTTAATAAAGGATAAATTATTTCTTGAAAATGTGAAGACCACCTAAAAAGATACAATTCTTTCAACTTTTTTCTTTAGACTGCCTTTTTATGCATTTTCAGTCAGGTCCTTGTGTTTGACAGGACATTGTATTTTCCATTTTGTGGTCATTAAATGAAGAAAGTGGACCTAGTGGAGGACAAAAGAATAAGTGTCACCCCTAAAAGTAACTATCTACACACTCTGAATGGGTGGTGGGGATTGCTTGTTGGGCAGTTAACAAACACAACAGCAGTGATGGCTCAAACTGTCAATGTTTTCATTGCTTGACTTTTTGAGTTTGGTATTTCATTATTTCAAATAAAATGTATAGATTAAGTTATTTTAACAACTATCTACAAAAGTTAAACCATATGCGAAAGGCATGCTTTAAGAAAAAGAAAGAAATCCAACAAAGATCTGGCACAGGATCTGAGAGATGTGTCATTTTTAAATTGATCATCTGTTTTATATAAGTTTTCTTCTCATAGCTGCCATGGAATCACCTCATTGATGGGAAAATGATATTTCATTTTTGTGTTATCCTTATATGTTTCAAAGTTTCAACCAAAGAAATGCATCTTTGTGACAGGCTGCTTAAGGCAAACGTTACTATTCTTTCATGTGTAAACACAACACTGGTTCCTCCTGTGGGTTTAGAAGCCGTTTTATGCCTAATGAAATGGAAAGAGTTAATTAGTCTAATAAAGAATAGAATATTTTATTGAAAATACTCCAAAAAGCAGCCAAGGTCCAAAGAAAACATTAAAAGACCTTCACACAGCCTGGAGAGCTTTTGCTAAAGATCAAGGTTTGGCTCCTTGGAAGCAATATATACCTATTAAACAGTGCAGTATATACTAATAGAGTAATAGGTATTCTGGTGCTGATGTCAACCCTCTGTTGCCTCCTACCATCTTGTGCACCACTAAGACAGGGACTTATATAAATTTGCATCAGACTGTATTGAATATGACTAAACCTAAATATTTTAGTACCGGGAGAAGACCTTATATAACTTTCTGTTCTCTCATAATGCACGGTAAAGCCATGTGTGATAATTAGTTGCACTAGACAATATATTAATAACACAGTTTTCCTGTTTTATTTACACTGGCACCATCTAAAGCCTAGACTAGTTTGTAGCTTCTATTCCGTGAAAAATTAGACTCTACTTGACAAAGCGTGCAATGATGGTGTTTGTTCAGCCTAAATGAGTGCATTCAGTGGGAACTTTGACAATTGACTTGGACAAGTGGACTATGCGACTGGACCAGAAACCCTGCAAGGTTACAAGTCAGCTGGTACATTGTTACTATTTAATACAGGAGTTTTTAATAAATTGCTATATTAAGTTGTTTCGCTATAGGGAGATTTATTTATCATGCATGCAGAGAGATCCTATGGGATTTCTGTTTAAAACTTTAATTGTATGCTCATGAACAGCCTTAAATCAGCTACAACTTTAAAGTAATTTCAAAAGAACCCCCTTCTAAAAGGGAGGCAGCTGTGGTTATGAGTAGATGTCTGGCAAACAGCAGGTTGTGTGTTCTTGGGCAAGTTTCTAACCGATCTCCACATCAGTGTATAAATGTTTGAGCATGGGTCTGGGTGAAAACTGTAAAAACAGCTTGAGTGATGACTAGAAATGTGCTATATAAGTTCAGATAATTTACCATTCAATGAGAAACATAAAAAATACTTAATTTATCCTGTAAGTTCCTAGAACCCAAAAAATTGCACTAAAAAAGTACAATTTTGTTGTATTATGGGAGAAGTAAATGTAAATCAAGCCAGATAATAACACTGGAACAGGAAAACAGAAGTAGGGCAAAGAGATACCAATCTGTCCTGAAACGAGAGGAAATAACTCACAGACATATGCTTATCTCTCTAATCATATCAACAAGTAACAGTATATTTAAACTGATTTTACAGACGCTTTTATAACTGGACACCAGTAGTTTCACAGAGCTCCAGATCCAGTTACACAGATGTGCTGATTGTTGTGTGACAATAGTAATTAACTCGCAGCGTCTCAGTTTTCATTAATCCACTGTATCTTAGCAAACTATTTATGCAAAATAAAATTGCTACTTTTACACCAAGGTAGCTAAATGCATCAGCTTAAAATAAAATGATTCATTACTTTTGAAACAAAGTATTTAAGTAGTATTTATGCTGATATTTGTACAGTGTGAGAAGTTATTGTAGAAGCAAAAACACTCTCACAAGAAGACATAATGAAGACATGTACACTGCATTAATAAGCTCCTGTTGCTGTCAAACTTCAAAGGATTGACGGAGTGACTTCATCACAGTGTAATACCTGTTTACAGGCGCAGTAATCTGACTGTAAAACATTGTGAAAACATCTTGAATATATCATTATATTGGATTTGTAGTGCTTTAATTCATTAATAAAGCTCAATTAATGCAGGTCTCTTCAGGCTTTTAAAGCCTCTGTAAACTAATCCATCAACTGCGAAAGAAGTCTGTGATTCTACACCAACCAACATGAATGTGGTTTAATATGAGGAAAACAAACCATACAAGACCCTCTTTTTACAAAAGTTTACTCCCGATAATCCAGAAAATCTCAGATTTTACCTGGGCTTGGTTGAATCCATTTTGCTTCACGCAGTCATCTTTGGTTTCTGTTGGCTTCCTCCTCCTCTCCTGCCTCTCTGGCCTGTTCAGTCCCTCCCTCTCTTTCTTTCACCTGAGCACCGGCCCTCAGCAACTGGCCTGACGGGAACAACTGGATTTCTGCAGTCAACAAATCAGTGCTCGGGCCTGGTTAATGTGTCGCAGGTAATTCATAGGTGGGGACTAATTTCTGTGAAGATGATCAATTGCTGTTTCATGTCAATCAGGTTATTTTCTAACTCAAATCATTGTAAATGTTAAGGGGGGGATATTCTCATGTTTCAGCCTTCAAACAAGAGGGATCCCATGGCAAGAATGCATCAACAGGAAGAGGAAAAATGAAACATCAAGTTCTAGAATAGAGGAAAAAAAGTTCATTATGTCTATATGGGCCAAATATGAGATTGATTATTAAAGATCTTGTGCTGGAATGCAGACTGCAGCACGCCTGTAGATAAATACACAATTACATCCTCAAATATTTTCTTCCCCTTTTTCTCCCCTTCAACACCACACGCACTCTCAGATAGGTTTAAAGCACAGTATGGCACGAAACAAATTTCCAACACCTTTATTCAAAACTCCAAAGTATAATACATTGTCCAGCAATACAAAAGTACTTTTAGAGTTACACTTCCTTAGTCCCAAGCTCCTCTCAAGGCTGGCAGTCGTATAAAAGCTAAAACAGACTTCAGACAAGGCGTGTCACAAATAATGCTTGTATGATTGGGGCTTAAAAGAATGCTACAGAGGCGGTGAACAGCCTGAAAAACTCAGCAGAGTGTGGTCTGCCCTGAGGAGGAACAAAACACTTCCCTGGCCTCATTGTTTCCAATAAAGCAGATCTGACTTTTTCTCCCCTCTTCTGCATTACAGGGAAGTGCTATTTAAATATTACCAACTCTACATGCTGGTTCTACAAAAGACTAAATGTTGAAGTCCATTTACAATAGTGAAAACTTGCAATTAATATAAAAAGTAGCTTAGGTGACTTCAGTAAAATGACACAATTAAACTCTTAATAATAAAAACAATAAAGCTGTGTGAAAATGCAATATAGTACAAAATATATTTGAGAGATATAAAACTTCTCTACTATGAAACTCTTATATGAAAAGATCAACACAATAGTGACATGAAAATAAGTTCACATTCTTATTTATATTCTCTCTGGCAGATGACTTACTTTTGCCCCTTTTTCATGAAATGAGTTAAAAACAGTTTAACTTTAGACCAAGGACCCAACAAAAGGTTTTATAATAAAATAAGAGATGCACCAATCATTTGGATACAAATCTGACAATTTTCCCTTGATCGGCTCTGATCGGACAACTCCTACAAAACACTGATTTTTTGTTTCTATTCATCAAATGCATCAAGACTAAGCATTCCCACTCTTTTCAGTCTTTAAATGCATCAACCAACAGCATTACCTTTGATGCATGAATATAGACAATCGTGTAATGCCCTCATTTTCTGTTGGATTCAAAACTAAAACCTTTACCAAACCAGCAGCATCAGATATTTTTCTTTTTTATGTGATTTCATTCTTGGAGAAAAACAAATTGGTATCGTCCAGGAAAGGCCTGTTTGGTACATCTCTAAATACAATCTCAATGCAGAAGTTTTGTTTGGAAACTCGAACCTATTTTTTATTTCATCAAAAAATTTTAACTGTAAAAGAAAAAATCTAAACATAGCATAACCAAATCATTAACTATCAGTCTTCTCTGTCAGCTCTGTCCTCAACTAACGCCAAATGATACCTTGTAAATTCTTAAATTATTGTGGAAATGCTTTTAGTTTCCAAACAAAACTTAATAAAATTGTTTTGCTTACATTAAAAAAAACACAAGAAGTCACTAAAGTTGTGTTCTAAAATGTAAAATTAATTAAAATGGGCTTGATTTCTTTCTGAAGGGGCAAAAGTAAGTCAGTAGATAACTGCAGTTCTCATGCTGCTCTCTCTCTAAAGCCTTTACCGCAAGCCAAGAAAACCACAAATCTGTTTTTTTCTCGTCATTTGATGATGGCCATTTTGATATTTTGAGCTCCAATTCAGAAAAACCTGCAAGAAAAGAGTGAGAATTGGCTTGAAAAGGTTTCTCATAAGTCCGAATTTCAAAATTCAATATGGCTGCCTCTTTTATGAACTTTGGTGATAGCAGCAGTAATACGTTGTTTATTTGCCTTTTTGTCGGTTTCTAACTCAATAAATCAGTACATATAACACAGGACAACGTGTCATCCTGCTTCAGTGTTTGAATGCATAAGATGCTCAGTAAGATGGATCTTGAGTTTGCAGAGACCCAGTCCTAACTTGCAACCAGATCATGGATAATTGGGACATGAGGCTTGAATTTCAACTTCAGAGACAACATTGAACGGGGGCCCTGTTTCTCAGCTTTATGTTGCTATTAGTAAAAGTATTTCATCATAATTGCTGGACAAAATTTGTGTTAGACTTCTCATCTACATCTCTGCAAATATAAAAACATCCATATTAACAAGAGTTCTTTATAAAACTGAGTCTATTTGTCCCATTTTCTTGGAGTCTTCGATTCTTTGCCTGCATTTGCTTGTTGGCCATAGTGAACGGTTTGGAGGATCAGAGGTAGAGCTCTCAGTCTCGCTGGTCTTCTGTGGTTTTAGCACCGTGTCCAGTTTAATCCATCCTCTGGAGGGTCTCTAAGCGAACAATACTTGGTCTCATAAGCTTTTTTTTAGCAGGTTGGCGGGAATTACATCACTGAATGTCATACTTTGTCTCCAGTTCCTCGGCTGCTCGACTCAGGTGAACCTGTCTCAGTTTGTCTAAGAGCTCCTCCAAAAGCGGCTGGTGTACCATTTCACCCTGTCCCCCTCCAACTGCCTGCGAGCTCCTCTGGGCCCACGCCCGCAGCATCTGGTAGTGAGCCTCCCGGCAGAACCTGTGATCCATTTCTGCTTGCTCGATCTCCATATCCGTTACCCCGAGAGAGCGCACTAGCTGCTTCACATGATGCACGGGAACCAGATCTAGCACAGCGTAGATAAGGTCAGGAACTGCAGAAGGAGGAACGAAGAGGGGTATTGGGGAAAAGAATTTAGTCAGCACAGCTGTTCTTAATGCATTTGATATGTTGAAGTCAGCAGATGCTGTCATAGACTTACTCATCGGGACACAGTCAGGTAGTTTGGATAACTCCTGCTCACCCAAAGGGGTTTCAACAGCAGTTCTCAAACTGACTTCCTCAGAATGCTCAATAACACTGACCAGGAAATCCTAGCAGACAAGAGAAGAACAAGTTTTACTAACCACACATGCACATAAAACTGGTCAAAGTAGTCACTCAGTAAGCTGAGGATACCTTGCTGGCTTCTTTTGACGCGTCAGATGAAATGGAGGACTGACTCCGCATCTTTCTCTTGATAAGATGTTTTGTAGCCACGTAGGTGATGAAAATCCCCCACGCCAGCAAAACAAAAACCGCAACCACAGATCCAACGATTACATTTATAAACTGTGGATGATGTTGGTCAGGACCTTGATAAGGAACCAGAGATTAGTTAAATAAAAAATGACATATCTTACTTCGTTGTATCTGTGTTGCTGAATTCCTTCTTCTGATTAAATTCTTGCTGACTGCAGTTTGATTTTTTATGTAAATATGATTATTTTAAAAATCATCAGCACATAATGAGACTTCGTGTACACAGTGTTAATGTATTACTACCAACAGAATGGTTTCACATATGTCACACTGCATTCAAAGACTTTCAAGTATTTTATTGGGATTTTATGTGATGGACCTACACAAAGTATTACATACTTGTGAAGTGAAAGGACAATTAAGCATAGACTTCTACATTTTTTCCTAATACAAAGCTTTAAGGTGTAAGGTGAATTTATATTATACCCCCTTGAGTCAACACTTTGTAGAACCAGTGTTTGATTCAGCTGCAAGTATTTTGAGGTCAGTCTCTACGACCTTGGCACATCCAGAGACTTAAATATTTTCTAATTTTTCTTTGCAAAATAGCTCAAGCAGTCAGATTGGATAGAAAGAAACTGTAATGAAGTCAAGCCACAGGTTTGCTGTTGGATTTGGGTCTGGGCTTTGACTAGGTCATTCTAACACATGAATATGCATGGTTCGTTTTCCAGTTTGAAGGTGAACCTCCACTCAAGTCTCAAGACTTGTGCAGTCTCTTCCAGGATTACAGCTTATTTACCGTATCACCTTCCCTGTCCCTGTTGAAGAAAAACATCTTCACAGCATGATCCTGCCACCACCATGTTTCAGTGGCAGAGTGGGGTCCTCTGGGTGATGGACATTGTTAGAGCACAGACAGCACTTTGCATGTCGGCCAAATGTTTTAACTTTGGTCTTGTCTCTCAAGAGCATCTTCTTCCATGTTACTGTGTCATCTACGTGAACTGTGGCTTCTTATGACTTTCTACTCGCCTCTTTTCTATAAAAGCCTGATTTGTTGAGCAAATGACAAATAGTTGTTCTGTCAACAGATTCTCCCAACTGAACTTTGGATCTCTGCAGCTCCTCCAGAGTTGCTATTGGCTGGTTCTCTCATTATTGACCAAAAGGCTGAAGTGTCAGTTCAGGTGGACGTGTCTTGGTAGGACTGAAGTTGTGGTATATTTCCTATTTCCGCTTTCGGATGATGGATTTAACAGTAATCCATCAGATGTTCAATCTTGGGATACTGTTTTATAACATAACTCTGCTTTAATCTTCTCCAGAACCTTCTCTATTATCTGTCTGCTGTGTTTCTTGGTCTTCATGATTATATTTGTTCGCTAATGTTCTCTAACAAACCTCTGAGGCCTTCATAGATGAGGTGCATTTATACTACACTCTGTTTCACAATTTGCCTATTTTAGAAGGCAATTGGTTGTAATTAGTTTTATTTAGGGGTAAATAAAAAAGTAAATGGGACTGAATACAGATGTAAACCCTTTTTTTATTTTAATTTGTTAAAAAAATAAATATAAAAACACAATTATGTGCTATTTTGTGTTGTGCTATCACACAAAATCCCGATAGGAAACAGTAAAGTTTGTGGTTGTCATGTGACAAAATGTGCAAAGGTCAAGGGATGTGAATACTTTGTATTGTATAATGTTACCAGTGGTGACAGTGTTTGTCACAGGTTTGCTGGTGCTGACAGAAACTGCAGAAAAGAAGAACTGCTGTCAACACCAAACTGTCCAATGTAAAAACTAAACTACCTCCTCTGAGAATGCACTTTTAGTCACAAGGCACTCAGACAAGAATATTACTTTTTCAAGTGTAACTTTTGGCGGGTTTATTGAACTTTAAAAGTCACTGTGTCTCAGAAGTCAAAAAAGGAGAAGAAAATGTGTTTTGTTTGAAGTTTGGAAGCAGTACTATTACTGTGTGCCTGTTGGTGGGGAAAGAACTGGCCTTGTTAATGCTCACCTTTTGCCTTAACAGGAGTTGAACAGTGCTGAGTGCACTCCAGTGTACAACTGTGAAGAACAAAGAGGATGTCTGACAACACTGAGGGGAAGTAGCACATCTTCAGAGGAAATGATTAACATAAAGGCTGACTTGCTTTTATAACCTCAGCTCTCTAACGCTGCATGACACTTTCAAAGACAGTCCTAGACACAAATTCATGCCAAACCAAACAACACCAATTTGGAGCAAAATTATGGTTTTATTCAGTGAAGAAAAGATCTGTAGATGTGATTAAGTTAAACTGCCTAAATGTGATTTAAGTTCAGTTTAAATGGTAAATAAGCCTGTACTTGTATAGCGGTTTATCAAGTCCCCAGAGACCCCAAAGCGCTTCGCACTACATTCAGTCTTCCACCTATTCATTCACACACTGACAGTAGTAAGCTACAATTTAGCCACAGCTGCCTGGGGCAGACTGAACGAAGTGAGGCTGCCATACACAGGTACCACCAATCCCTCTGACCCAGATCCCTCTGACAGATCAGCATTCAACACCATCACCCTCCACAGGCTGGTAGGCAAACTAAGAGACATTGGACTGGATCCACAGCTTCCAGCCTGGTCGCAGCCAGAGCGTCAGACTGGTTCAACATACATCTTCAGCCCTCAGCCTCAGTACGGGCTCTCCACAAGGTTGTTTGTTGAGCCCCTCGCTCTACATCCTCTAAACCTACGACTGCACCAGCGCTCACCACAACAACACCTTTGTCAAGTTTGCAGATGACACCACAGTGGTGGGGTTCATCTCTTGGGGGGATGAGTCCGCATATGAGGACCGGGTAGAGCGGCTGACAGCCTGGCACACAGAGAACAACTTGCTGCTCAACATATCCAAGACCGAGGAGATGACTGACTATAAGAAAAAGAGGATGGACATTTTACATTAATCATCAGTGGGGACTGTGTAGAGTGGGCAGCTGACTTCTGCTTCCTTTGAGTCCACATCGAGGAGGACATGACCTGGAGCCTGAACACCTCTGAGCTGCTGAAAAAGGTCCAGCAGAGACTGTATTTCCTGAATGTGTTTAGCAGAAATAACATCACGCAGAGACTGCTGGTGTCCTTTTATTGGTGCTCTATCAAGAGCATAATGACCTCCTGCATCTGTGTGGTACACCAGCTGTACAGCAGCTCAGAGGGAAGCACATCCATTTTTTAATGAACTGATTCTATTTTTCGAAAATAGATGCGGAGAACATGGTCCACTCGGACTCTATGTCTCCAACATCCCCCCTCCAGTGTTCAATGCGGACCAAACTCCTGCTCCGCTAGTACAGGGACCGGATGGCCCCTAATAAAGGGCTCCCGATTCCATACTCCTGGAGCACCCTCCACAAGGCATCACGAGGGACACAGTCGAATGCCTTCTCCAGGTCCACAAAACACATGTGAACCGGTTGGGCAAACTCCCATGAGCCCTCGAGTACCCTGTAGAGGGTATAGAGCTGGTCCAGTGTTCCACGGGACGAAAACCACACTGCTCCTCCTGAAGCCGAGGTTCGACTATCGGCCGGACTCTCCTCTCCAATACCCTGGCGTAGGCCTTACCAGGGAGGCTGAGGAGTGTGATCCCCCTGTAGTTGGAACACACCCTCCGGTCACCCTTCTTATGAAGGGGGACCACCACCCCGGTCTGCCAGTCCAGAGGTACTGTCCCCGACCGCCATGCAATGTTGAAGAGGCGTGTCAACCATGACAGCCCCACAACATCCAGAGATTTGAGGTACTCAGGGCAGATCTCATCCTCCCCCGAAGCCTTGCCACCGCGGAGCTTTTTAACCACCTCGGTGACTTCAGCCTGGGTGATGAAAGAGTCCAACCCCGAGTCCCCAGCCTCTGTTTCCACCAGGGAATGCGTGATGGCAGGATTGAGGAGATCCTCGAAGTACTCCTTCCACCGCCCGATAATGTCCCCAGTCGAGGTCAGCAGCCTCCCAAACCCACTATAAACAGTGTTGGCGAAGCACTGCTTCCCCCTCCTGAGGCGCCGGACGGTTTGCCAGAATCACTTCGAGGCCGACCGGTAGTCCTTCTCCATGGCCTCACCGAACTCCTCCCAGGCCCAGGTTTTTGCCGCTGCCACAGATCGGGCCGCAGCACGCTTGGCCTCACGGTACCCGTCAGCCGCCTCAGGAGTCCCACAAGCCAACCACAGCCGATAGGACTCCTTCTTCAGCTTGAACGCATCCCTTACTGCCGGTGTCCACCACCGGGTTCTGGGATTGCCGCCGTGACAGGCACCGCAGACCTTACGGCCGCAGCTACGGGCAGCAGCTTTGACAATAGATGCGGAGAACATGGTCCACTCGGACTCTATGTCTCCAACATCCCCCGGAATCTGGTCAAAACTCTCCCGGAGGTGGGGGTTGAATACATCCCTGGCCGAGGGCTCCGCCAGGCGTTCCCAGCAGACCCTAGCTATGCGCTTGGGCTTGCCAAGTCTGTCCGGCTTTTTCCTCTTCCAGCGGATCCAACTCACCACCAGGTGGTGATCAGTGGACAGCTCAGTCCCTCTCTTCACCCGAGTGCCCAAAACATGCGGCCGAAGGTCTGATGATACGACAACAAAGTCGATCATTGACCTCCTGCCTAGGGTGTCCTGGTGCCAAGTGCACTGATGAACACCCTTATGGTTTATTTTGGACAATCCGTGACTAGCACAGAAGTCCAATAACAAAACACCACTCGGATTCAGATCGGGGAGGCCATTCCTCCCGATCACGCCTCTCCAGGTGTCACTGTCGTTTCCCACGTGGGCGTTGAAGTCCCCCAGCAGAATAATGGAGTCCCCGGGAGGGGCACTATCCAGCACCCCCGACAGGGACACCAAGAAGGCCGGGTACTCTGCACTACCGCTCGGCCCGTAGGCCGAAACGACAGTCAGAGGCCTATCCCCGACCCGAAGGCGCAGGGATGCGACCCTCTCATCCACCGGGGTAAACCCCAACACTAGACGGCTGAGCTGGGGGGCAACAAGCAAACCCACCCCAGCCCGCCGCCTCACGCCGTGGGCCACTCCAGAGTAGAAGAGAGTGCAGCCCCTCTCAAGGAGATGGTTCCAGAGCCCACGCTGTGCATGGAGGCGAGCCCGACTATTTCTAGTCGATATCTCTCGACCTACCGCACAAGCTCAGGCTCCTTCCCCCCCAGTGAGGTAACATTCCACGTCCCTAGAGCCAGCCTAAGCATCCGGGGATCGGGCCGCTGAGGTCTCCACCTTCATCCGCCACCCAATCCTCTTTGCACCAGCCCTCACGGTGTCAGGTTGGAGGGGAGTTCCTGCCTCAAGTGGAGGAGTTCAAGTATCTCGGGGTCTTGTTCACGAGTGAGGGAAGAATGGAGCGGGAGATCGACAGACGGATCGGTGCGGCTGCCGCAGTAATGGGGGCGCTGTGCCGGTCCGTTGTGGTGAAGAGAGAGCTGAGCCGAAAAGCGAAGCTCTCGATTTACCGGTTCGGTCTACGTTCCTATCCTCACCTATGGCCATGAACTTTGGGTCATGACAGAAAGAACGAGATCCCGGATACCAGCGGCTGAAATGAGCTTCCTCCGTAGGGTGGCCGGGCACTCCCTTAGAGATAGGGTGAGGAGCGCGGCCATTCGGGAGGGGCTCGGAGTAGAGCCTCTGCTCCTCCACATCGAGAGGAGCCAGTTGAGGTGGCTCGGGAATCTATACCGGATGCCTCCTGGACGCCTTCCTCGGGAGGTGTTCCAGGCACGTCCCACCGGGAGGAGGCCCAGGGGACGGCCCAGGATACGCTGGAGGGACTATGTCTCTCGGCTGGCCTGGGAACACCTTGGGCTCCCCCCGGAGGAGCTGGAGGAGGTGTCTGGGGAGAGGGACGTCTGGGTGTCTCTGCTGAGTCTGCTGCCCCCGCGACCCGGTTCCGGATAAGCGGAAGACGACGAGTACGAGTACGAGTACGATTCTATTTTTCAGTTTTATTTAATATAAAGATTTTAAATCTTTATGTTTTGAATTTAAGATACTGGAATATAAATACTAGCTTAAAAAAAAACTAAAACTGAATTTTCTCTGGATATTTCTGTGGTTTTTACTAACCAGAAATTAATTCTATTTAAAATACTCAGCACCTTTTAAGGGCTTCAAAAATGCCAGTGAGCAACTTTCAGTGTGTCATAACTTCGCCTGTATTGCCTTCAAATGGAAATGTTGAACCAAGTCGGACGTGAGCTGCAAGTTTCAATTCTACAAACCAACTTCCCCAAATGAACGTGTTAAAGAAATCCCATCACAAACAGAAAGATGGGAACTAAAAGTGCTCACATAAAGCTTGGGTTACTTACCCGCTACAGGGTTCACACTTGTCCTTTACTCTGTAGTAGCTCTCCTTACATTCACACACAGTGTTTTTTTCATGTGTACCTGTGCAATACAAATTTTTATTTGAAGGGGTTAGACGATGAGCCACAACTGAGTGCAAATATAATTAATAATTCAACAAGACTCACAAGGCTGTATTTCGATCTCATCAGTTCGACATTTTTTACATCTGACACAGTCGTATGTTTCTGTATCAATACTGAATTTATAGTAGCCTTCTTTGCATCGGCAAATAGTGTTTTGGCCTTTTTCACATGGTGATACCTCATATTCATGTTTTGAAGCTGTGAAAAAGCAAACACGATTAAAATAAAGAGACAACTGAGCCAGGGCTAAATACTATTTAGGATAGATTGTGTTAGAAAACCTAATGTTGCTTTACCTTTGCACTTTTTGCATCTTCTGCAGGTAGTCATAGAGTTCATCTGGTCTGAGAACTCACCAGCAACACAAGGTGTGCATTTACTTCTGTGGCCACTGACATGACATTTTTCTAACAGCTTAAAACCTGAAAAAAGAAACATTAAAAACAATCAGAAAACCTAAAGAAAAATGTATTTGCTGGCATCATTGTGGGTTGTGTGTTATTTGCAAAGCTAACCAGGAGAGCATTTGTTGCAACATATTCCCTCCTCAGTTTCGTAGTCCCCGGCTGGACATCGCTCTTCCTCCAACTGTTGTATCGTCAACACAGGGATGATAATGAACTAAAATAAAGAATATATAACAAGCTTAAATTTGCACACAATATTTTCTACAAAAGTGAAACTTTTTATGATTCAAGCACTTGGAAACGTTCTTACCATAAGGAGCAGTAAGATGACACTACATCTTGCTTGGTTTCCTATTCCCTCCATAATCCTTTGGATTTAATTCAATCCATTTGAGACCAGCTGAAAGACAAACAGTCTGTGGATGGCAATGCAAAGTGTGCATTAAAATTATAAATGAATTGGAGAAAAATTATTTGCTCTGGCCTGTGAACATTCGCCCACTCACTAATCTGTTTCAATCTGTCTGGCCTCAGGCAAATTAATGCCACATTTCTTGAATATAACGTTTTAAGGAAGCTATTTATCAATGCAATAATACAACTGTACACTGAAACGGCAAAAACAGGACCTGTTTAAAAAGAACCAGGTGACACATTTCTAATATTTTCAGGTGTTAGGGAAAGTACTCTAGCCAGACTAAAAATTGTAAGGGATTGTTCAGAAGTGATGTTTTGATAAGACGTTGCAAACCGTCTCACCAGAAGAGATAACTGTTTTGGTATCTTCAGTTAGTATAAACCCAGCACAGTTGGTTCCCAATGGCTGAAACTAAGAACTAGTCCGAGAGGGTCACGCGTACTGCGAGCAAAACATGTAAAGCATTTCCGCTCAGAATGGCTATCTAATAATTAAGACAATCTATGAAATAGCATTAGGTTAAACCGTTATGATATTTCTGCTTTTAAAGCCACATAATTCCTATATCAGAAATGCTTTACATAATCCGTTATCAGTATGCATTTCACCCTGGAAGATTATTCGTGTTGCACTGCCTCCAACTTAAAATTGGCTTCTTTCTAAATAATTATAAATAGCGTCCCTGTGGACCAAGTAAAGTGGATTTATAGAGAATGAAGATGCTGTAGTGTTTTCTACTGCAGGTAAGATAATTACTGTTTATAACCGTTTAACCTAACCTCACTGAATCATGAATCCCTCCCAAACCCTTTAAGTATTCCTAAAGCACCTGATAAGACAAAATGCAGTATGTCAAAAATAATGTCATGCCTTACAATGAGGAGCTGAACCTACCAAGATTTGTCATTTATGACCTGAATTGACCAGAGCACACATGATTAACCACTTTTTGACACCACAGACTTATCTAATAAGTCTGTGGTGTTTTTTTTTTTCATTTGTAAAACCAAATAAAACTATCTCGGACGTTAGAAAACAAACTCGATTTAAAGTAAACTCCATACCACGCACGTTCATTCAGCGGTTTCTATTGCCCTATAAATAAAAGTTTCGCTGCAGATGTGGAAATCAACTGTCGCATTTCTGCGCCACATTTTGGCTGCCTTTACTTCCCTGTCGCGCTGCTCAGAGATCAGACCCTGGTATAAACTTCATCACAACAAAACAACTCCAAAGACTTTTAAATTGCCACATCAAAACTGCTCGCATAAATACAAACTCTGTTGGCAAGAAGTAAATCTGGAAGAATTATAACCCTTTTCCCTCTAGTTTCGATTAAGGCACCACATAACGCCCACTGCACCTTCATGATATGAATCTGCTGTTCCCATAGACGTGCAGAAATATTTTACAGTGACTTACCTGATGAACATTAGTCAGGGCGATGGATCCCTTAATGCTGTCATCCCATACACCAAATATCAATCTTTGTTTGTGTTTTTTAATATTAGAAATACGTTGTCTGCTTTTTAATCCTGAAAGCTGAGCGCTGTCGCAGCCGCTGCTCGGGTCTGTGCTGAGGATGAGGAGGCGGGTTTAACCGGGAAATAGCTGCGTCACGAATGCATTTCAAGGAATTGTGAAGCAGTTGGGCAAGAAGGGCAGAATATAACCCTTAAACCTGTCTGTAGACCGACTTTAGGCGCTTTTACTTAAGCAGCAGTTTCTGGGCTACTGCCAGATGAATGCACATGATTGAAAACCCCATGCAAATGATGGATTGGAAATATGAACGTTAAAAAATGTCATTGATTTGAACAGAAAATCTTCCAAGATTTTCTCTCTTACTTTTGTGCCCTTTAGAGTGGTGATGTCACAAATATGAGTCAAAAATTCCCATGAAGATAGGTTGAAATCTGCTGACTGTAAAACCCTGGAGCAAGATAAACAGATACATTTAAAGAGATTAGAACATGGTCCAAAACCAACTCATTACTGAAATTGTATCCAAAAACACTGTTAAAAAAGAATTGTATTCAAACATCATAAGATTTATAACAGAAGCAGTGACAGGCCTATATTTCAAGAGATTATCTCTATTCATTTGATGAAAACAGTTTTATAAAAAATAAATTTATATATATATATATATATATATATATTTATATAATATATATATATAATATATAATATATATAGAAGAAATCATTACAATTGTTTAAAAAATGTAAACATTCAGTCAAAGTTTTAAAAACGTTTAATATTAAACTTTTATGTTATGGGCCTGACCACCTGATGGGGCTGAATCCAAGTTTAATATTGCACAACCTGTAGGGATATCCAAATGTTTGGAGGAGATTAACAACTGTGGCCTGTTGGTGGAGTCAGTGCTGCAAGAGACTCCTGTCATATCTTTAAATTTGTGTTCACGATTGTGTGTCTGTGTGAGTGCATTAACTCCTCAGGTTGCATGGTGCGACTGGCAGGTGTGTCCCTGCAGCTGGATCTTGTTCGGGCCAATTAGGAGGAGCATTAAGAGGACATAATTCCCTAAGAAAGATGCTAGATGCCATTCTCACTCACATAGTGGTGGTCAGGCCTCGGCACTTAGTCATGTTTTTGTTTTGTTCTTATGATCTTTCGCTTATCTCCTGTGATCTCCTTCTATGAAGAACCTTTCCTCCAGTCCACGGTACTCTGTCTGGTGTGCAACATTATGCGTCATTGTTCCTGGGAACTCCATGTTGGTCTGACGTCTGAATTGCCTCCGGAAAATCTTCTTACCGCTCCTTCGGTACCTGCTCCCTGATCTCCTCCTTGGACCCCATCGCATACTATCCATTACTCACCTGCCTGTTCACCCTTCAATGATCGCATTTAGAAAATGGGCTGCAACATGGTTATGGTTGAGGTGCAAACACACCCTCCATTTCTGCTACCTGTGCAACCCCTTCTCTTTTCCAATGGATATAATTAGTCTGACAGAGAGAGGTATCCCCAATCCTTGTGGTTTTTAGTATAACAATGGTCACCAGTGGGCTCTAGATGGACAAACTTTATCAGTTAATTACACTGCCTGGCCAAAAAAAAAAGTCGCCACCAAAACAAAGGTCACAAACTCTAATATTTCGTTGGACTCCCTTTAGCTTTGATTCGGCACATATTTGATTGAGGGCACATATTCGCTGTGGTGTTGTTTCAATAAGCTTCTGCAATGTCAAAAGATTTTTTTCCACCCAGCGTTGCATTAATTTTTCACCAAGATCTGGCATTGATGGTAGAGTCTGACCGCTGCGCAAAGCCTTCTCCAGCACATACCAAAGATTCTCAATGGGGTTAAGGTCTGGACTCTGTGGTGGCCAATCCATGTGTGAGAATGATGTCTCATGCTCCCTGTACCACTCTTTCACAATTCGAGCCTGATGATTCCTGGCATTGTCATCTTTGAATTTGCCTATGCCATTAGGAAAGAAAAAAATGCATTGATGGAACAACCTGGTCATTCAGTATATTCAGGTAGTCAGCGGACCTCATTCTTTGAACAAATTCTGTTGCTGAACCCAGACCTGACCAACTGCTGCAACCCCAGATCATAGCACTGCCCCCACAGGCTTGTACAGTAGGTACTAGGCATGATGGGTGCATCACTTCACCTGCCTCTCTTCTTACCCTGATGCGCCCATCCTATCACTCTGGAACAGGGTAAATCTGGACTCATCAGACCATATGACCTTCTTCCATTGCTCCAGAATCCAATCTTTATGCTCCCTAGCAAATTGAAGCCTTTTTTTTACGGTTAGCCTCACTGATTAGTGGCTTCCTTAAGGCTACACAGCTGTTCAGTCCCAATCCCTTGAGTTCCCTTCGCATTGTGTGTGTGGAAATGCTCTTACTTTCACTATTAAACATTGCCCAGAGTTCTACTGTTGTTTTTCTTTGATTTGATTTCACCAAACGTTTAAGTGATCGCCGATCACGAGCATTCAGGATTTTTTTCTGGCCATATTTCTTCCTCGAAGACGATGGGTCCCCACTATCCTTCCAGTTTTTAATAATACGTTGGTCAGTTAACAACCCAATTTTGGTAGTTTCTGCAATCTTCTTAGATCTTTTCTCTGCTTGATGCATGCTAATGATTTGACCCTCTGAACAGACTGACATCTTTTCCACGACCACAGGATGTGTCTTTCGACATGGTTGTTTAAGAAATGAGAAGCAACTCATTGCAGCAGTTGGGGTTAAATAACTTGTTGCCAGCTAGAACATAATCGGCCATGCAGTAATTACCCATTGGGAGGCTCTAACCTATTTGCTTAGTTAAATCCAGGTCGCAACATTTTTTTTGGCCAGGCAGTGTATTTTACTTAGTACCCCATACACATAGCCCACATACCCGAAGTCCAAACTCCTCTTCTCAGATTAAAGTAAAATCGATTAAAAAAAGAGTCTGCATAAAGATTAGAGGCGCAGAATCCTTCAGGTTCATTGTAAAGTTTCCACTGATGGTGATAATATAGGGTGCCATGTTTTCTGCTGGTGTTGGTTCATGTGTTTTATCCAGTCCAGCCATCTATTGACAAACTTTAGAGCACTTTGTGCATCCAACAAGCTTTTTGGTGACACTGATGCAATTTTCCAACAGGACTTGGCATCTGTCCACACTGCCAGAAGTACCAGTGTCTGCTTACTGACCATACTCTAATGTGTTTGATCTGATCTGTTCTACTGACCTAAATTCATGTAGGGGTTTATAGAGTGTTGTCATTCAGAAAATAAGAAACACCAGACCCAACAATGCAGTTCAATTAACTTTAGATAGGTCTATATCACAACCAAATCTATCTAATTGCATATAAAAAAAATGTGTCAAAAAATCAACTTAACATCAACCCAAAATAATTTATACAAATGTGACCCTATTGTAACACAAGACGATGCAAACAAGCTGAAGGTCACTATTAAAGCCACCTGGACTGTATTTATTTATTTGGTTAGGAGTTTAATAAATTATTTGGTCTTAATTATCTTTTCTTATGTATTTTGTTACCTTTCATAGTACATACTACGCTTGTAAGTGTCCA
Source organism: Crenichthys baileyi (assembly GCA_036173005.1). Lineage (NCBI taxonomy): Eukaryota > Metazoa > Chordata > Actinopteri > Cyprinodontiformes > Goodeidae > Crenichthys > Crenichthys baileyi. The sequence continues at coordinate 148,202 of JAHHUM010000994.1, forward strand.
TCACTCAATCCAGCCCCACCCCTTAACTCTGATTATATGACAACAACATAATTAAAACTAAAATTGTTTTTACACTTTTGGTTTTGGTGTGCCAGCCCATGAATGTCAGTGACCCCCAACAGGCCAGCTCTCTTGGAGAGGTCCCTGGATACAGGTAGAGTAGAAAGCTTTTATTAAGAACTGGATGCAGATGAATCATAACCTTTTCCACTATAGAGACTAATGCCCATAAACTTTGCACCTCATGGATTCCTCATCCATCAACCTCTGTAATGAGAGGTGTAAAATCTACATCCTGCAATATAACACCGCTCTGTGTAAGTGGCCATGGACTTCGCTTTCTAACTGTAAGATCACGCCCTGCATTACTCTTTTCATTCATCGGAACTGAAGCTATGTTATTTTTGCAGACACAAATATGTGCTTCAGAACGTCCAGTCAGACATTACTCATGGAAACCAAAGGCATGGCAAATACATCGCCAGGTCTCCTCTGGGAAACAGCCAAAGTAGTACTAAAAGGGAAAATTATCTCATACTACTCATTCAAAAAGCAAAACGAACAAAAATTGGACATACTTTGGAAGGACAAATAAAACAATTACATACTTCATTCAAGTCAAAGCAACTATTGTAACACTCTGGACACAATAATAGTATAATTCTATTGGGAAAAAAACTGTAAGACCAATGACATTACAACAGTCAAACCTTCAAGTAGGCCTAGAAATACCCAATTTGCTACTACTTCTTAACCAACCAGTTATAATATCCCATAATATCAGATGGATTCACTCACCTCCTTCAATGGCTGGACATCAAACAGTCTGATGGCAAAAACATATTATTTAAAGACCTACCATTTTCCAGTAAGACAATCAGACATCAGGTGCTTTAAAAATATGACAATGGCAACAACTCTGACAGCTTGGTGGAAGATCAGTAAAATTAAAACATTACATTCTCACCTACAAACACCTATAAGAACAACCCTGACCTTACTGCAAATAAATTACTCCTCATTGACTGTAGATGGAAAGAAAAAGGCATTACACACCTCCACCACATCTTTGACTGCATCAACATGTGCAACACTGACAGGAAACAATTTCTCCAGTATATCCAGTTAAACCAGTCAATCAAAGCAAACTTAAGGACCAATAACGCTCTCCTTTTCTTTACTTTTCTTTCTTTCATCATGGCACTGCAATGTACTTTTCTATGTTTTTTCTGTCACTGCAACATGCTTCTTTAGTATTGTAAAGCACTATGAATTGTCTTGTTGCTGAAATGTGCTACACTAAAAAACGTGCCTTGCCTTGCCAAGAGCAACCATCACAACTGGACAGCATGTTATTTTGCAATAAAGTGAGCTGTAGCATTTTTACCATGTCCAACAATACTAATATACCGGAAACACAAAATGTCTGGAAAGAAATAACCACAAAACTATCCCAATTCCTTGGCCGCAACATCCCACTACCCCCCTCTGTTTGTTTACTTGGCAATCAATCTTGAAGAACTGAATTTAAACCTTAAAAAACAAATCACAGCAGTTGACAAGAAAACAATACTGCTCAACTGGAAAAACAGGAAAAAGATCACAACATCCCAATGGCTAGATCTCATACCGCAGATATCAATGAAACAAAAATAAGCAATACATAAAAATCAGCTGCAATATTTTATTAAAATATATTTCAAAATTTTTAATTGCCATCTCAGTGCCGATCTCAGTTCAAATCATTGGAAAAATAACCCAACAGAGGGAGGAGGACAATGGGGAACAAAAGATAATGCCACAAAACATGATTTCTTTGTTTTATTTCCCCTTCAGAATCTCCTTTTGACTCCTGATGAACTAAAACAAGGAACAAGACCAAAATAAGCATCTGGAAAACACTGCCAACTACATTAGGGAGAAGTATTTGATTCACTGCCCATTTTGCAGGTTTTCCCACTTACAGAGCATGTAGAATTTTTATCATAGGTACTTTTCACCTGTAAGTGACGGAATGTAAAACAAAAATCCAGAAAATCACATTGTTTTGATTTTTAAGTAATAATTTAGCATTTTATTGCTTGGTATAAGTATTTGATCACCTAACAACCAGTAAGAATCCAAGCTCTCACAGGCCTGTTGATTCTTCTTTAAGAAGCCCTCCTGTCCTCCACTCATTATTGTACTCATTACTATATTAACTGCACCTGTTTGAACTCATTATCTGTATAAAAGACACCTGTCCACACACTCACTGCTTTGCACGTGTGTCAAACAATTGTTCTCCCCACTGTACGTAACTTAACTCATATATTTTAAAATATACCACTTTATTGTGCCACTGTTCTGCAGTGTCTTTGTCTTATGCGTGTTTATTTCAATTATATTTCTTTTCATTTTGTTTTGTCATTTTTTTTGTTTGTTTGACTGCTTCTTTATTTTTTTAACCAATATCTCGGTTTATCAAGCCTTTTGTTTGTCTGTACTGTTTGTTCTTTATGGGAAAGAAAAACAAAACTTCCAGTCTTATGTTTTATGTCTTTCCTATAAATATGGATCACAGTAAAGTTGTCAACTCTCAGTCGAGGACTCTTTGTAACTTTTTGTCAATACACGGTTAGGTTGATACAAAGTCTAAATCCATTCAGCCTGCTCTGGACCAGATTACATCCCCTTACTGTTTAAATGTGTAATAGAAACCATTTACTCGGTTTCTCATCACAGTCATTTACTCTTCATTGTTAGTTTGTTGATTTTCTTTATTTTTAATTAACTTCTCCAAAATTAAAGGTTCATTGTGTAGGATTTAGCAGCATCTTGTGACAAACTTGGGTACTGCAGGTAACTTAATATACATCACCTCACTGTTGCCGTTCATGCATTTATGAGTAATTTATGCTGGCGGTAGAAGTTGAACAAAGTTTTTTTGTACATTTGAAGAAAGTTTAATTCAGCATGCTGCTTGGGAGAAGACTCAAAAATGGTCACTCCATTGCTAGCGAAACAAATTAATGTTCTGTATTTCACAATGGGTCCATATGATTAAATAAATGTTAAAATGTACATTTTGACCAAGGAAATGTTTGGATCATACACACCGATACAAGAAAAACTGGTGAAAGTTCAAAGTGTAGTGAAGAGTAGATTAGGAGTAAACATAACTTTTTTTAGAAGAATGTCTTTTAATCAGAGAGCAGCCACTTATCAGCACATTATACACAAGGAAAAAAAAAGATTATTCAGAAGCTCAAAAACAAGTACTTCCCCAGAAAACCACATCCTTACAGAGCGAAAAAAGAAATATTTCTTTGTCTCGGCTCTTCCTTTAAGTAGTTTCAAGTTAAACCCCTATTGCCATATGGGCATGTTATATGCTTTCAAAGTAAAAATACAGTGCTTAGTTTCCCACACAGTCACGCTTTACGGAAGCTGTGGGGACTGGTGTAAGAAAGTGGCTTATGATTGACTATGTACTTTATCACTGAAATGTTAACGTGTTCCTGGCAAAGCCTAATCTGAAATTCTGTTCAAATGCAAAAATCCTTACGGTCAAGCAGTTGGTAATACTGAAACACCAAGATCAGTATGAGCAGGTTAGCTTTCAGTCACTTCAGAGCTGTTTGATGCTCAGTCATCGCTATCCACTCATCTCTTTACCCCGACTGAGTGTTACTGCTAGCTTAGAGCCACAGAGCCCCCGAGGCAGCCCCTTTAAAGTTTTTTAAGCCACATTTGAAAGAAAGTCACATGTGGTGGTCTGGCTGCTGAGAAAAATGAGTTCACCCATGCATTCCTCCTATTCAGTTTGATGATTTTGATGTAGTTGGCACCACTAGTACCAAACAAAAGTAGCCACAAAGCACAATTTTCGGAAAGGGTGTGTACAAAGAAGAAAATCAGGTGGCTACTACTATTCAACTCTAGAAGTTCTCACACCTACTACTCACTGTCACTTTGACACTGAAGGAAGTTTAGTGGTAACCATGCGATCATACCAGTCTGTAGATGCTTATCCTTACGGGCAGTTACTCACAGTTTCTTATCTTCTGCACCTACTGTGTGCTGGTTAGAGCTGAAGCCAGTTGATGGAGTCGCTGGGAGAGAGGTGTGACTGAATCAGAAAAATGCTCACCACTCCATTACAGAACTAATGAAGATGTTAGGAATAACCTTTATTAATATGACTCATAGCTGTTTTCCCCCTTTATACTATAGTGAAATAAAATATAAGTTCTAGTGTTTCCCTTTTGTTACAATAGGATAAGAATGCTCATAGACATACAGTATAAGGATAAATGGCCCAAGGTTTGTCATAAATGACCTGAAGATGGGGCACTGGGGTAGATAGTGGAGCAGCTGGTATAACTGGTTTGATTAGAAAGCCACAGCACACTTAGATTAAGGATGGACACCCGCTACTACACAATCTAACAGATAGACACCACAATAGTGACACATAGTCTACTGATAATCACTGAGGGAGAGCACATCCATTGCATTGGAGTGCCAGATATAAAAACTATATGTGACCTTCTATCGGGGCTCTTCGTCATGCTCTAACAGACTGCGACGGTCCGAGACGGGAGCCTCAGCGCTGATCTCTGTAATCATTCCTCTGCCTTAATTTAGATTACAGGAGCTAAAAGTTAGAAACTGGTTGAGAGTCGTTCCTTTAATAGTCTTTAGATAGAGTGAGTTACTGTTTCCGGGGTTCCAAAGTGACTGGAGGGGCTCCGAGGCATCTGACCGCCAACAGGGTGCGGTAGCTCGGACAAAGAGTTACTAACAATATCTTCACCGGACAAGATGACGCATAATATTGAGTTCAGGAGAATAAGACCAGACAAGATTTGGGGAATTTTTTTCATCAAGCTACTAAGTAGAGAAACTGTGTCTTAAACAATCTGTAATTGATACAGAATAATTCAGACCAGGTTTGCCTATCAGTAGCCATTACCTGTCAGTCAGTCATTTTTTACTGCTTCTTGCAGCAGTCTATGGGCGAGAGGCGGGGTACACCCTGGACAGGTCGCCAGTCCATCGCAGGGCAACACACAAACAACCATGCACACTCATTCACACACCTAAGGGCAATTTAGAAAGACCAATTAACCTAACAGGCATGTCTTTGGACTGTGGGAGGAAGCGAGAGTACCCAGTGAGAACCCACGCATGCCTGGGGAGAACATGCAAACTCCATGCAGAAAGACCCCCAGCCAAGGAGTTGAACCCAGGACCTTCTTGCTGCAAGGCAACAGTGCTACCAACTGTGCCACCGTGCAGCCCGGTTGTTACCTGTTTCACCATTTCATATTTGTCTAAATGTCCACCATACTGTTACTACAGTTCAGAGTCCTTAAAGTACTGATCACTATTAAATTTATGCACTTTAAATGGCCTGTACTTGCCCAGAGACCCCAAAGCGCTTTACACTACAATCAATCATCCACCCAGTGTAAAGGGGAACAAAAATGACCGTTTTTGAAGATTTTCACAATAAAAATCTGAAAGGCATGGTGTGACTCTGCCAAGATATTTATGTGGGCCCCATATGGATTTTGCATTTGGAATCACTCTCTCCTGAGTAAATAATTTGGAGAAAATCTTTCAGTGTAGCAACAAAAAGAAAGCATTTTTGGGTTTGTCTCTTCCTGCTTTGTGCACCTAGAGAATAAAATTTTTGCGTCTAACAATCGTCTTTGCAGTATAGCTTTAGCTCAGTCATATTGCTGGAGAGGGTTTGTGAAACTCAGTTTTTAACTCTTGATGCTGATTCTCAATTAGATTAGGTTTGATAAGTAGCTGCTAACAGATGGGAGAAAGTGCCAAATCAGTGATGAAGTATGATTGGTAGGAGTACAACAATAAAGTACTAATAATAAAATACTCGTACTTGTACTCATACTCGTACTCGTCATCTTCCGCTTATCCGGGACCGGGTCGTGGGGGCAGCAGACTGAGCAGAGACACCCAGACGTCCCTCTCCCCAGACACCTCCTCCAGCTCCTCCGGGGGAAGCCCAAGGCGTTCCCAGGCCAGCCGAGAGACATAGTCCCTCCAGCGTGTCCTGTGCCGTGTCCTGGGCCTCCTCCCGGTGGGACGTGCCTGGAACACCTCCCGAGGAAGGCGTCCAGGAGGCATCCGGTATAGATGCCTGAGCTCCATTCTTCCCTCACTCGTGAACAAGACCCTGAGATACTTGAACTCCTCCACTTGAGGCAGGAACTCTCCTCCAACCTGAAGAGGACAAGCCACCCTTTTCCGGTCGAGTACCATGGTCTCTGACTTGGAGGAGTTGATCTTCATCCCAGCCGCTTAACACTCGGCTGCGAACCGCCCCAGCGCATGCTGCAGGTCTTGGCTGGAGGGGGCCAGCAGGACCACGTCATCTGCAAAAAGAAGAGACGAAATCCTATGGTCCCCAAACCAGACCCCCTCCGGCCCTTGGCTGCATCTAGAAATCCTGTCCATAAAAGTTATGAACGGGACCGGTGACAAAGGGCAGCTCTGCCAGAGTCCAACATGTACCGGGAACAGGTCCGATTTAGTGCCGGCAATGCGGACCAAACTCCGCTCGTACAGGGACCGGATGGCCCTTTATCAGGGGCCATCCCCGATTCCATACTCCTGGAGCACCCTCCACAGGACATCACGAGGGACACAGTCGAATGCCTTCTCCAGGTCTACAAAACACATGTGGACCGGTTGGGCAAACTCCCATGAACCCTTGAGTACTCTGGAGAGGGTATAGAGCTGGTCCAGTGTTCCACGGCCGGGACGAAAACCACACTGCTCCTCCTGAAGCCGAGGTTCGACTATCGGCCGGACTCTCCAATACCCTGGCATAGGCCTTACCAGGGAGGCTGAGGAGTGTGATCCCCCTGTAGTTGGAACATACCCTCCGGTCACCCTTCTTATGAAGGGGGACCACCACCCCAGTCCGCCAGTCCAGAGTTACTGTCCCCGACTGCCACGCAATGTTGAAGAGGCGTGTAAACCATGACAGCCCCACAACATCCAGAGATTTGAGGTACTGCCACCGCGGAGCTTTTTAACCACCTCGGTGACTTCAGCCTGGGTGATGAAAGAGTCCAACCCTGAGTCCCCAGCCTCTGTTTCCACCAGGGAATGCGTGATGGCAGGATTGAGGAGATCCTCGAAAGTACTCCTCCCAGGCCCGAGTTTTTGCCTCTGCCACAGCCCGGGCCGCAGCACGCTTGGCCTCACGGTACCCGTCAGCCGCCTCAGGAGTCCCACAAGCCAACCACAGCCGATAGGACTTCTTCAGCTTGACAGCATCCCTTACTGCCGGTGTCCAACACCGGGTTCTGGGATTGGCGCCGCGACAGGCACCGCAGACCTTACGGCCACAGCTACGGGCAGCAGCATCGACAATAGATGCGGAGAACATGGTCCACTCGGACTCTATGTCTCCAACATCCTTTTATTTTATTTTAATAATAAAATAAAATAAGAAAAATGGGGAGAATAGGAGATTCATCTTAGTGTTTTTAAACCAGAGACCCAGTATGCATTTGGCCAAATATGTGACTTACTCTCATGACATAGCTTCAGTGTGTGGATGTTCTGTTGTAGTTAAGATGCAGTTTTAATTTTGAATGTAGGCCCCAAATTTTGTTTTTATTCTCATCTGTTCAAAAAACCTTTTCCAAATTTGCTGTGTCCCCTACATGTCTTGAGGCAAAATACAAATGGGACATTTCATGGCTTTCCAACAGCTTTCACAGTTTGAATTTTTCTCAGAAGTAGGAATGATATTGTGTTCCAGTTACAAGTCAGACTTGTTGCTTAGTTTGTTCAGTAACTAGGCTAACCGCTATAAGAAATCCGAGTCAAAAAATGTCTCTATTTTTTACATTCAAAACACTAGGAACATTTTTACTAAATACTGTTTGAAAGGTGCTGTGTCTGTCACTTGTGCAAAAAACAGTTTTATTTCAGTAACTTCAGCTACATTTTCTTCATGCAGCAGCCATATCTGATATTGACCTGAAGGTGGCTCAGGGACCTCCAAGTTGGAATCCTGAAATGGGTGAAACTGTTTCACTTTACTACAGCATACAGTACACTGGATATAGTATTAAACTGGATAATAATTTCATATGGCCTTTAAAAATATGTCTGTGTTTGTAATACATTTATGATACTGTGAAATAAAAATTTGAAAAAAACGTTGTGTCTAATTCATTAAAATTAAAACTTTGATTTGGTTTTGATCCAGGAAAGAGTGATCCTCGAATCAGTGCACCCCAACCACAACGGGTGATGAGTACAAGTCTAATTTTCAGAGTAACTTGAGTGTATTAAAATTATAATCATTATTCAACAAATTTGAAAGTTTAAAAAGTAGTAGAAGTATAATGAAGTCAACACTTATTTAATCTTATCCTCCTTAAGTACTAGCTATCAAGTTTACGAATCAATAACTGTGAATATAAGATATTGATCTAACCTACACACATAACTAACAACAAATAACTGCATACAGGCAACTGTAAAAGGTTTCTCTGTAATAATTCAAAAATGCAATAAAAATTAAGTGAGAGAAAACTCCTTTATCTTCACACGATAATCATCTTGTGATCACAAACTTATTTTACCAAAACTGATACTGTTACTATATTTCAAGAAAACAAAAACAGAAAGTTAGGGTCAGTTCAAGTTTTTTGAATATTCCATGCATGGTCTCTAGAAAATACTGAGTTCAGTATATGAGTACTTGTCTTTCTTAGAATTTATAAACTAAGATTGTTAAATACAAACTCGTAACTGCTGCCTATCTTAAACAAAACTTTAAGAAACGGAATCACCCCAAATTAACGAGATGTGCTCTCCTCTTTTCAAGCCTGTCACATGTAAATCATGACGATGATTATGTTAGAGCAGCATATACAGCAGAACATATGTATATATTTAGTACAAACCTCTGATTATAACACTTAATGACTACATTTGTCCTGATGTGAGATTTTTTCATTTATATTTAATGTAAATCTGGTTTTGTATTTGGTTTTGTCTGTTTTTCTATGTATGTCTATGTATTCTCTGTATGTAAGCAATTTTCTCATCAAATCTCATCTATTTTCCTCAGCAATAAGATTTGCTCTATTGTCCTGATTTCCTGGTTTCTTCCATTACAAACGATTGCCCTTCTAGCACATTTACTCTCCAGTTTCAGACAGATCTTCCTGTTTTTATCCTGGGTACTGCATTTTAGGTTTTATATTACTACCTGTTTCTACTTTGTTGTTAGATCTCCGGAGTATCTGTTTGAACCATTAAAACATATCTCCATCCTGTTTTCCGCCTGCATTTGGATACTTTATCTATTAGCACCATATGTCAAGGTGTTTGTTCACGTCTGCTGTGCAACAAGATTTAGTTTGTCTATACTTTACGCTAAAATAAATACCAGAACATATTTAAGAGTTCACCGTTGTGTTCATGAATGTTGTTGTCCAACTTTTTACATTTTTTAACACTTACAAAAACCATAACTTTTTATGCATAGATATTAAAGAGGCAATACTTCCAGCATATAGCTAAAGCTCCATGCTTGAGCTCAGGAAAACAAGTATTGAACACAACAATGTTTTTCTTATGGGGCTAAATCACACCAAATTTTAGGGATAACATCAGTAATCCACGCAAACAAATAAATCAAAATAAATTTATTAAAAAATTAAGTTATCTTCACTAAAACTCAATGACACAGATAGTAAATATTGAACTGATGAAGAATAAAAGGAGCATAAAGGCATGTAAAGCAAACAAATCAACCAAAAATGGTCAGTATTTATAAAGCAAATCTTCTTTCCATTAGTAGCGATTAACATCAACACTTATCTTCTTATTGTATATAGGAGACAAACAATCTCTGAATGAATTTTTTTAAATGTGGGGTGACAGTATTAAAAACTAATTTATCTGCCGAGGATGAATGTTTTAAAACCATTGAGGGTTTCTGATGGATTTGTGATTCAGTATTTTCTGCTGACTTCCTCTGTGTGGAAGTTCACACCACGTTGTCTTCTCAGGTTCTGCTGACAAATTTCCAAAGAAGGCATTTACTGCAAAAGAGATGATGCTTTCTAGAACTGCACAAAGTAAGAGCAGCAAGTGGAACCATACCTGGACTAAAGAAAAGGTATTTTCTTAAAAAAACAGAGAAAAACTTTCATTGTAGGGTGGAAGAGAAATATTTAAACTGCCACCTGTTTAACTATTATGTTTTAATTAACTATCAGAAGGTGGGACTAATCCTACTTTTGATCTTGTTTTTATGCAACAGCTGTGTATTTAAAGGGGTGTGTGGGCCATTGACGTGTGCTCCATCTAATGCTAGACAACATAACTCCTGCACTGTCTGTTGGTTTATAACAATAACTCTGCTGTATAAAATTCAATCATGTCCATCCTTGGGTGATGTTCATGTTGCCAAAAGCATAGTCTTCTGTCCCTTCTTTCTTTTTACTACTTTTTTTAAGTCAATATATACTCCACAAGCTGAGTTTAACTGCTGAATTTCTACCAAATCATCTGTCTCTTGTGGAAATACATCATTTTTTTTTTTTTTTTTTTTAATGTTTGTTTCTTGCTTGCTTGAGTTGCAAAATCCAGGACAGAAGAGCCCACCATAGTTTGTCTTTAACAAATAGAAATGTGAAATACAGTCCTTTGTTTTTATGAAAAAGTATATCCAGCATGCATCGTAAAGGTCAAATTTCTTGAACAGCCTCTTCGGTGCACTCTGATCCTTAACTGGATTCAAGTCTGCCTGTTTTATTTTAACTTTCTGAAGTGAATTGGTAGTTTCTATGGCTGTGTGCCTCAGATCATTGGATCATAAAAAAATTGCCCCGATTTTATCTTTTGATTCTTACCCAGAATGTCTGTAAATTTAGGTTGTAATCCTTACTTTAAACACATTTTCTCTATCAGTACTATGTGCTGATAGACACTCCCACAACTCTCAATGTTCCAACCTCCAAACTTCCCTTTTGGTATGGTGGTTTGGGGGATGCTCAGGACTCTTTCTCCTCCAAACATGATGTGTGCAATGACTTACAAGAGTTCAACTTCGTTAAGATTTGTCCGGACTATATTCTCCTAGTATTTTACTGAATTGTCCAAATGTTCTGCAGCAAACCTAATATGAACATGAGTATACTTTTCTTCAGTGGAGGCTTGCAGAGTGAGTGTGGATAGAGGCCATTGCTGTTGAGTGCATTGTTTATAGTTTTCTTGGAAGAATTGCACCTGCTTATAAGTCTTTCGGTCATCTTGCAATCAGAAAGTTGTCGGTTCGATTCCAGCTTCCTCCTGTCACATGTTGATGTGTCCCTGGGCAAGGCACTTAACTCCAAGTTTCCTACCGATCTGCGTTTCGGTGTATGAATGTGTGTGTGTTTGTGAGTGTGATTGGGTGAATGTGACTCTAGTGTAAAGCGAGTCGCTCAAAATGACTAGAAAGTGCTAAATAAATTCAGTCCATTTACCATTTCTGAAGCCCTCTGTGAGTGGCCGTTGGTTATCTTGCAAGGAGAACCTGGTTGTTACTGGTTTTGGTGAAATGCTCCTTGGAACATTCGGTAGATAGGAAATACAGTATGTGTCTAACTAATGGCATCAATGTGTTTTGCAACAATACGGTTGAGAAAGTTTTGAGAGCTCTTTTCTTTTAACCATCAGCTGATACTTTTTCTGCAATATCTTGTCAATGAGAAACCTTTTTTATATGCCATTAATTAAGACAAAAGAATTTGATGTTAAGGATATTAAGGATAAGGTGCATAACTGCCTTTTAAATATTGACAAATGCGGATGGTTATTTTGGCTTTCCATGCTTTTTTGCTGCTTCTTATTTTAGTGTGTTCCCCACTTGCTGCCTGTCTTTTAATTTTATTACACTTAATTAATGGACTTACTTGTTATTTTTTCTTCACATGTGTGGATTATTTGGGATCTGGTGTGAATTTAAAAGCCCCATTGAAAATATATGTACTGAGAAAACATTGACATGTTCAATACTTATTTTCTCCAAGCGACTAAGCTGTAGATTCTTTTGTCTATCATGTGAAATTGCAGAACTGATCATCAGTCATTTCCTTGTGCGTCCAACTGTTGTGTGTAAGTACGATCAAACAGTTTGGAGTTAGATGAGTTGCACATTGTCATTATCAAGCAACATGACTAGGAAGAAAGAAAAAATTAAAGAGGAAAGTGTCAGGCTATTATCAGACATAAGCTTGTATTTGGAGGAGACGAGACAGAAGATGGAAAAACGTGGAGGCTGCTCTTAGGAGAGGGGTTGGGGTGTTTACGTTGTTGTGCACAGATCTCGAGGGTCCCAGCAAATACAGTTAAAAGATAAGTGCAGAGGAAAACAGACTAAAAAGACGGTTTCATGATGAGTCATTTTGTGACATTTTTAGAGAAGAGTCCCCTGACACACTTCTGGTCCTTGCTCAGTCTCACACTCAGAGGGTCCCAGGTAACATCATCTGTCAGCTTCTCGTTAATGGTGAGTAAAGGCAACATATCTTCAGCTTCTTTGAGATGTATTAACCATTTAATTGATTTGTGGAACAAAAACTATATGGAGGTTTTAGACTGGTTTCAGTCTAAAACCTCTGGTTTCATCTTTTCAATATTAAATGTTTTTATGTTAAAGAAACCATCTGCACATATCTGACACAATCAACAATCTCCCTCCTCCTCGTTTTCTTCTTTCTTTTATGTGGATCTTCCCAGATGCTGTCCCTCTGTTATCTAACCATCTCCTTGCTGTGGAGTCTTCCTTTCCTTTCCTCTGGGCTTGCCATCCATTGCAATGAGACGCAATACGAATGGCCATTAGATGAACCCACATTATGTTGCAACAAGTGTCCGCCAGGTATCGTGACATCATTTTTACATTTCGAGACTTTAAAGATTCCAGTGTAAACTGTTTCAACCTTTAATTGCTCTATCTTTGCTCCAGGTTATTATTATAGTTCACGCTCAAAAACCACTTGTGACATCAAGTGTGAACCCTGTTTAGGTGAGCGGTATATGGATACCTACAACCTGGAAACGAGTTGCAATATTTGTGATGTTTGCAGAAGAGGTGAGAAACTTTACAATAATTGTTATATTTGGATGGGAAGACTTGCAATGTTTTACATAGCTGTCTCTTTATCACGAAATTACCCATTGATAAATGACGTGTCACCAGTAAGAACAAAAACCTGGTTACTAAGTTCTTGCATCAGAAGGATGCGCTTTGACTATAACACTATCAGCAGACAATCAGAGCTGATATGAACTGGTTTTGTTTTGAACATATGTATGATCAAGCATTACTGTAAATATACTCACAGCTTTACGCACTCCACTCTCTCTTCTTTGTACAACCTTGTGGTTCCAGTTTACCTTACTGTGTGAACTCTAACTCTGCTTACGGGGTGTGATGTGTGAGAGTGAGTAATCTGTTGCTCTGACCGCTAAATTTGACCAGTTTCATTGCAAACCCTTACGGAAGACAGACAGTTGGAAGTTACTCAGCTCTGAGTGGATCATGATTTCAGAGAAGCTTACCAGCAGAAAAAAACTGCCTTATCTGAGGGGATTTCCCTGTTTATGTATCAAGGGGGGCAGACAGTCAGATAGAGATGAAAAAGAGGATGGGAATGGGGGGTCTGTGAAACCATCTGTAATAAAAGCTAAGAGAAACTCGTGTTTGCAACCCTCCAAGAAGCACACCATACCAATATAAGTGGAAAGAAAAAAATATATATTACAAAAAAAAGCAATGGAAAGATATGCTGATGCAAATTTCTCTGCACTGCTACAGGTGAGCAAAAATAACCTGTTATGCTTATTTCTAAATGTCACAGTGGAAACATTAAAGAAGAATCAGCACCAATGTCAAAACATGTTTGCTGTTCTCAGTCTGAATTAGTATTGTTTACATTTGGAGGCTTTCTTCTTCTAATATTGTGAGTTTTTTGGACAATCTGTGTCAAATGTGTTTTTTATGAAAACTGATTAAAAGCTTAGTTATCTGTTTTAGAATCTAGTGACAGGAAGGTGGGTGTTGAAAATGTCAAAAAACTACACACACAGGGGCTCCATGTCAATTAATGTGAATGGAAACTAATTTAGGTGAAAATGATTCAACCCACAGAAAAATTTTACATGCTGACATTGGGTCTTTACTGTCGTGTTAACATTTTGCAAGCTGCAAAGATAAAAAGAAGTCCAACTATCAGCTTTTTTAAAACCATTAATCCTTTAATGACTAAAAAAGCTATTTATATTTCTGAATAAAGTAATTACATCACACCCTCTCTATAAAAATGTAAAATGCATGGAAAATGTGTTAAAACACTGTGAGAAAAGCTGTTTTCTGTTTTTTAAAAAGGACTGAACTTATACAGCACTTCTTTAGTCATAGCCTCCACTCAAAACCACTTTAAACTTCAGCCATATTCACCTAGTTGCATTCGTTAACATTCATACACTGATATGCAGATTGGTAGACAACTTAAGGTTAACTGCCTTGCCCAGGGGCATGTTGACATGTGACAGGAGGAAGCTGGAAACAAACCCAGAACTTTTGGATTGTAATACAGCTATTATTCCTCCTGAGCCACATTTACTCCATGCATTTACAATGTTTTTGCTTATGATAGTTGCATGAAGGGAGGTCTTTTCTGGCCAACATATTCTTCCCATCATCTAAAGTGAAATGAGAAAGTCCAGCAGATGGAGGTTTTGCTCTTTGGTCATCAAAATAAAGGGGACAAGGGAATTAACTTATGAATGTGGGTATGACCTTTTCACACCAACCATATCATCAAGACTTTCAATGAGAAGCATAAACCTCAATTTATTTCTTCATTGTACTTTGTCAACTATATTCAGTAGATCCATACTTCAGTAATGCTTATGGCAAACTTTGTATTCCTGCACTGAAACATGTGTAATCTAGTTTTTTCTAGTAACCTCTATTTTCTCTCTAAATTATAACTGTGAATAAACATTCAAGTTTAGGTATGACTAACACTGTGGAAGTCATTTAGGCAGTTTTCTGTTTGCTAATTCTGACCACACAAGCTGGGGCATCTTTGTAAGAGAGAAATTGTTTCATCAAAGTGAAACGCTGCTTTCACTAAGAAATAACAGCCTTTTCTAATTCTAAAGAAGATGTGATAACAAAACTGTTTAGACTAAGACCCAATTTGTGAGTCATTTTACACTATGCTTTACATGCCACGTCTTATAGTCACTCTCTAGCAGTACATGCCCAAAAGACACTAAATCTAAATGGTCTTTTTCAATGATGTATATTAAAACATAACTCTCTTTTTGTTCTAGCAGCAAATTTTGAGATTGCGTCCAGCTGTAAAACAACCCACAACACTGTTTGCAAGTGTAGAGCTGGCCACAGATGCATAGATGTGTCCTGCACAAAGTGTGTGCCCATCCCAACGACCGTCAAACCCAGCCTGCCACGAACCACTACAGGTGAAAAACAGCTTCTCTGCACATGCAACCAATTTAAAGACTAAAGTTTTACATAGGAACACAGTAATTTACTTCTGTACTCTTGCACACAAAGGCGGCATCCTTCCACAAAGTTACACTTTATCAAAAGATTTCTCTTTAACATAGAGGAAACTATTGTAACCCCAATACAAGGATATGTTTCCTACAGTTTACTCTAAATAGTTTCTATTTCCACATCTGTAGCACCAAAATTAGTTGGCTGTGGTAGAAAGTGTGGTATGGTGTAGTCATTATCTCACTTAAACTCTAACTCTTACAACATTCAAGTTTAAATGTTTATTATTAAATGTTAACAATGTCTATTAAGCCAGAATCCTTGGTTAATGTATGGTTGCAGTTTTTCTGATAATATTTATGTGGAAATTAACATTTGGGCCGAACAACTGTGCTCCAACCATCAAGCTGCATTGTGTAGCACAGATAAGTTACTAAATATGAATCAGTGTCATAAGCAGTCTCATTATCTATTAAAAATCAGCATGAAGGATGAATTTATTCAGTCAAAATGAACAATCTTTACCACATATATTAGGAAGAATTAGGAGATTGTTGTATATTTCTTTAGTTTGAGATATATTTAGGATTAACACTAAAATGTTTGCCCTTCAGTTAAAATGAAAAGATTTTCTTAAGCAAAAAGAAACACAACAAATCTAAAGAAGAAAGATACTAACTCTAAATCTATTCTCCAACTACTACTGCATGCAGGTTAGAGTGCCTTACTATAGGTCAGATGAGCTGTTCATTCTCAAGAAACCAACTAGATTTTTTCCACATGTGGTTTCAACCTGTCCATTCTCTCAGCTAGAGCAACACTTCATTTCTGCTCCAACAGCAACTCAGAGACTGGCAGCTGTTGGTTCTATCCCTTCCCGTCACTGGCCTGTTGAAGGTCAGGTGATTCCTCACTTTGTATTCATAACTGAGTGACATGCTTAAGAAAGTTACTATGTGACTGTGAACACATTAAAGGCATAAAGGAAAACCAAAACAAAAACCTTTCAGGAACTTTTCATAAAATTTGATGAAAGTAACAAAGCAGATGATACAAAAACAATGCTTCACAACCCAATCTGACACAATCTGAAGCAAAACTGTCAAAGTGAAAAGAAAAATGCTATTTTGTAGTTTAAAGGGTGACACTTATCCAGAATAAGAGCTTTTTTTTTTTTACAAGATCTAAGGGATCTGGGAATTGTACTAAAAGTTAAATCTCATATGATTGCTGGCACCACATTTGTTTGTATTATTTAAAAGCAAATGTAGATATGGAGCAAATGTTTATTTAGTTTAGTCATCTGGTTTATACAATGGAAATGCACAATAATGTTAAGACAGTGTAAAAAGTTTGACCGGTTATATAAAATAATTTAAGATCTTAACACACTAAGCTTGTAATTATTCTTTTTTTTGTCATTTTGCATACTTTTACTTCATGCTTGTACTTCAATGTTCAATGCTTGTTTACATAACTATTGAGGACCGTCACATACAAGCTCTTTGTCTGCTCTGAAACACGAAACTGTTGTATTTCCTCTTAACGTCTGCACTGAACTGATAAGGTTTTTTCCTTCTCTTCCTTCCTCCAGTAAAAGTTGGGTCCACCTCCACAACCAGCACAACCAATAAACCAAATAACTCACTCAGAGGTGCAGTAAGCTATGAGTAATCTCAAATTAAAAGTAGTCAGCTTCTCCTTTACCTGCATTGGATGTAAATTCATAGAATTTTTTATATGTTCTTACAGATACGCAGTGGTTCCTGGTAATAATTGTCCTTCTGTGTGCTGGAATTGCTCTGGGTGTAGTGACAAAAATCAAGCCATTTTTGCACTGGATCCGGTCCAACCAAGGTAAGATGAGAATCCCTTTCTGTGTTGATGAGGCCATGTATTATGAATCATTATCCTGCTGAAAACCCAAAGATGACCCATTTTACGATTTCTAGTGAGGGCCACCAGATTTTTAATTAAGATTTCCTGGTATTTTAAAAATGTTCCTGATGCCATGAGCACTAAGAAGAAAAAGGGCTTTTTTCTGGTTTGTTTCTCAAACAACCATTACCATGGATTAAGTTACTAATGGTGGTTTTGGAGACTTGATGACCTCAAGATGCCAAGAACCTTTTTCCTGCAGTTTTCTAACATTGGGCTTTAAATATTTCTAACTACTTTACATTCCTCTTCATTGTGCATGGAGCGCCTAAAATAATTAGGTTCTTAGATTCTTAGAGGTACAAATAACCAGTGAGTTTATTAAAAAAATATTATTTACAGACATGGGATTTTTAAAGTAAATAACCCTAAATTCAAAGTTGTGGTTTTCATTATTCAGTGTGACATGCAAAATATAATGAATTTCTTTGAAGTCTTTACACATTGGAACCAGGAGTGCAATTTTTTTGAATACGTACAGTACAGACCAAAAGTTTGGACACACTTTCTCATTCAAAGAGAGGTGACTACCTCTTGAAGCTCATCAACAGAATGCCAAGAGTGTGTGGAGCAGTAATCAAAGCAAAAGGTGGCTACTTTGAGGAACCTAGAATATAAGACATATTTTCAGTTGTTTCACACTTTTTTGTTCAGTATATAATTCCACATGTGTTAATTCATAGTTTTGATGCCTTCAGTGTGAAGCTACAATATTCATAGTCATGAAAATAAAGACAACTCTTTGAATGAGAAGGTGTGTCCAAACTTTTGCTCTGTACTGTATGTTGCAAGGATATTTAATACAATTATTTTTTACCCTTAGAGTCTGTTTTTTCTTTGCCATTGTGGGGTATTCTATGTACATTTACCTGGATAAAGAATGAGCTTTCATCTGACTACAAGATCAATGGATTATTATTTATATAGTACTAAAGAGACATTTTGAGTCACCCCTTCTTTCTTTTCCAAGGAGACTTCTTGTAATATTTTTATCAGTTGTCCATCAGGCTTTAAAACTTGATAGCCTCATAGTGCATTAAAATAGCACACCAAATTTCACCAGATGTTCTGGATGCTGCAGTCGTTTCTTCAGGTCAACTTTTATATGTTGCTCCAGCAAGCATTAACAATGTGTAAAAGCTACAGAGAATATTTCAACTGAAATGTGCACACATTTATCATTTGTTTCTAATACCTCATCCAACACTGTTAACATTCTCTTCTCTGTGCTGATGAGGATCCACTCACCTTAGCACACTGGATGCTTTAAGTTGAAAGTGAAACTGATGGGATGGTCTACTTTCTGATTAATTTGGCAAACAATTATCTGATCACTTTGGAGTTTGAAAGTTCTTTCCTAAAGAGACCAAGCAATTCTTAAATATGGAAAATCAAATAAGACAGTGATGCCACAGTCAAGGTATGTCATCTTGGTGCAGCAAAAAAACTGTGAATTGCACACCCTTCATCCAAATACACTTTTACAACTCAAAAAGGGAATATATTAAGGTGAAACACATACTTCAAGATGTGGCAGCCCCTTGATGTTTTTCAAAAATTTTGTAGAAAAATATTTATGATTAATGTTTGAGCTCCCTATTTTTCACATAGAGCTGTCAGTGTATACATGAGTATACAATGACACACTGCAGCCTATTTATCACACTGTGAACACCAGGCTGAAGCATAAAAAAGGCTAATATTTGCTCAATAAAATAATGTGCACAGAGTACAGGTTTTGCAAGCCATGCACATGACAATAGGCAATGATTGTGTATAACTGGTCATACAAAATGCTGTTGCACATCTAACTTAGACCAACATTCTGATTCTTTGTATGCAAAAATGAAAAATGCTAAGTTAATACTTAAAAAAATTTGCCAAAGACTTTAAATCTAATATTTTCTTCTTTCCTTCTCAGTTTATTTTTTGGATCACAAACCTGTCACGATCCCTCTACGTGCAATGGACGATGATGTGTCCAAGCCGGTCCAGGAGGTGTGTGGGAAATGTGACCATTGCATAGATTTATGTATAAAAGAATAGATCCTTACGTCGGATGAGTTCAAAACAAAAAACTCGACAAAATTTTCACTGACACAAGAAAGAATCAACACCTTCCTTTTTTCTCTGGATGTTTATGACAAATGGAGACAAACTTTACTCTAGTCGTTATAATGAAGAGGACCAAAGTGGACATATGGCTCAGGGATGAATGCTGTTCCCTGAGAGAAAAGATTACAGTAAACCTCAGTCCTGATTACTCAACAACTACATCTACAAAAACTGCGTTTGGAAGATTTATTCTACCAAAACACACTGAGTGGCACACTATAATAGTCCTGCATGGACTGTTTGGTCTTTTGCTAAATAGGTATGTGCTATTGTACACTGTACTATTTAAGATATGCACACATGAGAGCATATTTAAATACCAGTAATGAGATTCTCACTGAGAAATTATCCAGGTAGGTGTTTTCAAACCTGTTCCTTAGTATATATAGTCACATTTAAATATATATATACTGTATATATGTATATAAATAGACCTTAAGCTGATGTTTTTTGTCAGATCATGAATACTGAATGTGAAACTTTTCTGAAAACTTAAATTTTTTCACTTCTCTTTATTCAAAATAAAAAGAAATATTACACTCAAAACGCCTCAAGTGAAGTCAAGTTTTAAAGCTGACAGAGTTATAATATTTACAAGATGTCTTAAATTATAAATTACAAAAATGTCACTAGTCCAGCCTTCATCAAAGTTGGGCGTGATGAGAGTTTCCTTAACCAGCAGGGAAAAATTGGCAACTGTGATCCTCTCACAGTTTGCCAGAATAAGATGCCTGTCTTCCTCTCTTGCCTGGAATTGTGCCTTCAAGGTTTTTTGTTCCTCTCTTTAAAAGAGTCCAAATTGTCCTCCAGAACAAATCTTGGATCAGTTTGACACATTACAGCACCTCCTCCTTCGACACGTGGTAATCTTTCCCCTGCTCCTGGGAGGGGAAGAAGACATCCCCTGTCTCGCTGCTCCTCTCTTCTTCAGAGAGCTGAATACTCGGAGAAGGCATGGGATGAAACACAGGACAGTCTCTCTCGTCTTCTTCTTCATTGCTCACGCTCTCAGCTCTCTTCCCGCACTGAACCGTTGGCCCGACCTGACCGGTGAACTGGCTGAGCAAGCTGAAGATGACTGTGCCTGGATTGTGGACGTGGACTGAACCTGCAGAGAAGAAAACAAAAATACACATAAGGGATATTTAGAGTCATCTGTGTTATCATTTTCTTAACATCTGAGGGCAGCTGCATCTGAAACACTTTCTGTCTTTATGACTGAATACGAGTCGAGTATTTCATCTGACAATGCTTCTTTCACTTAGCAGTACCCAGATTAGCAGCTGAAAGCGGGGCCGTCTGCTGCTTTGCACTGAATGAGTCTCTGGGGAACTGATGAGTCGACTCCTTTGCTTTACGAGCGGCATTTGGCCCTTCCTAAAAAAGAATTGTATCATCAGTTTGTAGAAAACATCAAGAAATATAACACAATAATCTATACAGCTTTGCTAAAAAGAAAATTCACCCCCTTCACAGTTCTGGGGTTTTATGTATCAGGACATAATTAAAATTATCTGGTACAAAGTTCTAAAATTACTTGGATTTAAGTATATAAACACAAAATAGACTGCACATTACTATAAAACAAAGATTAAGGCACAATGGGATGTACACTAAAACTTCTGGGATTAGGAGGAAAAGAAGCAGCCAGCTAGTCACAACGCTTGATTAAGTGATCATCAGTGTGACCACATCAATAAAACCAGTGGTCTTTGCTGGTCTAGAGCAGACATATGTTTTAACACAGTGCCAGGAAGGAAAGTCTTCAGTAATGACCATGGAAAAGCAATTTTTGCTGCCCATCAATCTTGGTGGTGGTATACACCCATTTCCAAAATATTTGAAATCCATTATTCAATGATGACAAGGTATATTCTCAAGTATATTCCCAGGAGTGGACGCTCCAGAAAATTCACACCCAGGTCAGAGCGTGCAAAGCTCAGAGACACTGAAGAAAACTCACACTCAGATTCTACCAGGCTCATTTAGCACATTAAATATTTGAGGTTGTGTTAGCACATTAAAAAAAACACAGTGACTTGTTTGGAAGGTTGGCAGCAGAAACCCTTTTATTTCCTAAAAGACTACGGCAGAACAATGTAGATTTGCATAGTTGCATCTGAGTGAATCACAACACTTTTGGAGCAGTGCTCCAAAAATTAGACCAAAGTAAAGTTGTAAAAACAAACAAAGCACATCAGCACAAACTGCCCATCCACCTCAAACCAAGTGTCGAGCACAGTAGTAAAAGGGCAATGATTTGGGATTTTTGCAGCCACACGAACTAGGCGCCTCGCCCTCATCAGAAGAGATGAACATAAACTCCTCTGAACTCAAATGCATTCGAGAGTCATCTGCCCTACACAAAACTGAGTCATGCAAGCCATAAAGCAGTTTTCGAGTAATTGGTGCTAAAGATGGTTCTACGAAGAACTGAATCATGGGGTGTGATTCGTTTTTCAAACACTTTCTTCATGTTGGCCTTATGTTTGTTTAATAAATCATGGCAGTGTTGTATTTTCTGTGGTGTCTTGCACAGTTCAGATTATAATTTTCCAACCTTGTTAAAACCAGATCTTTAAGACCATAAGATACATTAAAACAGCAGAAGTGAAGGAATGAGTTTATACCAAAACTGTACATAAAGACAGAAACCCTAACTTACATACCTCATTACACAGCTTTGCAATAACTGAAAAACAGAAGTGATGAGTAACATAAAATTAGTTTCAGAACTTCAGTGATGACTCAACATGTTCATCATTCATGTAGCAAAAAGCTCATGACAAATCATCAATGACACTCATCTCCACACTGTTCAGTTTAAATGTGTTTGTTGTTCTCTGGAGATGAATCAATCACAAAGTTCAGCCGAGGCCGCAGAAACTGTCCTGAATGTAAATGAACAGCTTACTTTGCCTGAAACACGTTTCCTCTCGGGGCTGATAGATGCAGAACAGGATCATAAGGGCCACGCATCCTATGAAGACCACCATGCCCAAAATTGCTGCCAGCCCAGTGCCTGTGTGTGCTGCGACAAAAAAAAAAAGAAAAAATCGTCAAAGCAAAACTAAAACTGACACATAAATCTAAAAAAAAAAACAAGAAGACATCACATCAGAAAGACCAAGTAGATAAAACTGATCAAGTGAAACAGAAGAAATATGGGGCCTGAATGTTTTGGACCACAAGTTTTTTTTTATGAATAATATCAATAATCATGTTTTTCTTTATTGAAACGAAGTGAAGAGAAATCAATATGATGAAGTATTTAATATTTTGTAATATTTAGCTCTTGGCCTCATCTGGATTATTGGTCCTTCTCTTTAGAAGAAAGAAACTGGCAAAACAAGAAATAAAGCCTTGAATAATAATCTATAGGGATAAAAAAGGCATGAAAAATATTGGATATAAATTTCAGTCTCAGTTCATTTATCAAAGGTTGCAATATTCATACACCTTGTCTTTATTTTTCTGAATTTTCTGTGATTTGTGCAGTAACTGAACAACAGAAATGATGAGTAACATAAAATGATTAAAAATTTTTCCCATAATCTGGAGTTGTTGGGTTGACAAAATCTCAATCTGCTTTAATCTGATCAACCATCAAACAAGAAGCTGACCTAATGACACACTTTAAAAGACAGTCCATTGATCTGCATAATGAAACCTAAAAGGAACCTCAGAAATAACCACTGAGGAATAGACAGAGGAAAATGATGAAGTAGCGCCCTTTAACGCCACCTGCAGGGTTCAAGTTAGCTATGTTTACCTCTAGAGGGATACAAATTGCAAACTTATATATTTTTATCAAAGAGATTTCATGAATCACTACCAAAATTGTCAACTATCATCATATTAAATAATTTTTAATTGATGTGGGCAGTTTTTCAGGAATATTTATTCTTAAAAAGTGCTTTTAATTGTAACACATATATCTTAACTTGATAGTACCAATAGGTTTTGTCCAAAGCCAGATATGAATATTTGAATCTGGAATTAATGAAATGAAACAAACTAAAAATGACACTGCGGAAACAGACATGGTGAAAGAAATTCATTCATTCATCTTCTATACCGTTTATTCCATAGTGTGTCTGGTGCCTATCTCCAGCAGTCTATGGGCGAGAGGCAGGGTACACCCTGGACAGGTCACCAGTCCATCGCAGGGCAACACAGAGACATATAGGACAAACAACCATGCACACACCCATTCTACTAAGTGCACTGCACTTAGTGAGTTAAGCTTTGGATGTAGCTGCTTGTAGCTATGCATTGTTCCCAAGCTAATCTCAAAGTTGGGTGAAATTTGGAGATATGTAGCTATGGACTCAGAAGAGAGTTGGCGACCTCTGCCTTCGATACTCCTCAGCAATCCATCACCCTGCTTTGTGATTTTACCCTTCCACTGTCTGCCTGAGTTGCTATTATTATTCCCAGAGCGACCCATTCTTTCACAAATGTTTGTAGCAGATGTCTTCATGCCTAGGTGCTGGATTTTTTTTTACACCTGTGGCCATGCAATTTACTGGAACAACTGAGTTAAATGATTTGGAAGGGGAACCCAATGCTTTTGGCAATATAGTGCATGAAGGCGCTCCTCAGTGGGATTTATCCCTTGGAAAAAAAACTTCAGAACCAGGTTCCACTGCAGTTCATTGATATTGCACATACTATATAACACAGAGAAGGCAGAGAAGCTGGTCAGAGTTGATGGGAAGATGGATGTAGGTATACACAATGCAACCATTAGAGGCTGCAAAACACATGAGACGGAAATAGATTCACTTTCCACCAGAACAACAAACCTAAACATACAGCCACAGCTACAATAGAATGGTCTATACCAAAGCAAATTCATATGAAAAATTCCCAGACCTAAATCCAGCTGAGAATCTGTTGCAAGACTTGAAAATTGATTTACCCAGATGTTCTCCATGCAATGGGAGTTTCATCTATTTTTCAAAGCAGAATAGACAGAAATTTCAGCCTCTTTATCTGCAAAGCTGGTAGGAACATACCTTGAAAGACTTGGATCTGTAATTGCATGTCCAAGGGGTGTTATACTTTTAGAAGCCACTGTATTTTCAGTCCAAACTGCCAAACTCGTCAAACGTAATGAACAGCTCTCATAGTTTTTCCACAGACTCAAACACACTCACCTGGTTTGGGATTAGAGGTGGTCGGGCCAGGAGGAGCATCACACCTGTGCAGGATTAAAAGGGAAAGATGTGACTCTGTGAGCAAAAGAATACTTCACCATCTTCAAAAATGATTTAATCACTGTACTTCTAGCTGAATTTCCAAACCCAGGTTGGATTTAATTGCAGTACTCAGTATTTTAACTGTATTCCAGAAAAAACCCATGACTCACCTGGGGGAGCTACAGCGTTTAGTTTGAGCTGAGGAAGTCTGTTTATCTTTGTTCAAGGTCACTGCTGCGGTTGCAAAACAGAAACAATGAAACCTTTTTTTAGCTTTCATCACAAGAAAAACATTCAAAATATCACTTTTCTATTTCATACATTCTTCAAATGAATTAAAATGACACTTTTATAAGTAGAACAATGACATTTTTTGTCTCACATGATCTGAATATTCACTCATTTCCTCTCATTGTGCCACTGTCTGCCAATAACAACATATAAAAAGTCCCTTACACACTCATACCTACGCACATTTCTCAGTCTTTGTTTTTCTAAATATCGAATAACAATATTTCAGCCACTTGGGGGCAGTGGACACAACAATAAGGTTTTATTTTGAATAAAAGGTAGATACCTCACTGGCACTTCAATGCCCACACACCGTGTGGTGTTCTGAGATGCATGAACAACAAACACAAGTACTCACCTGTTCAACACAACAATATTGTGCAAAGTTTAATTTAACATCAAAAATTCCCCCTTGGAGGTCAAATAAAGTAACAGACAATTTTAAAACGTTTCATCACATTCTCATTTGCTACATGCTGTTAGATACGATACAAAAATAGTATAATAACACACCTGACTTAATCCTAAGAATTTCTGTAGATATTTATAACCGTCTGACAGAGGTCTTAAAGGGACGGAAACGCTTTCCATACAGCTGTCAGTTCTTTTTACCTGCAGTATACCTCACTTAGTATCTGAGTTTGGAGATTAGCTTTTACTGGAGAGTCAAGCTACAACTAGTCAAAGAGGGGCCGCAGACAAAATCAGATTTCACTAATATATATATATATACGATATAATATATATATATATATATATATATATATATATATATATATATATATTATATATATAAATCCATATTTGGATGACATTTTTGATCAGATCTTAAACAAACAAATAAGGTTGTGCTACATACAGTTCACAACCACAGATGACAGAGAAACAGAGCAGATAGAAATAATCCAACATCACAACTACAGCTGGTCAGGACTAAAAGAAACTGAACACCATGTTGAAAGATGATTTGGCCAATCATTTTTCATAAATTTTCATAAATTTAAACCTAGATGGTCATTTTTAGTGCAAATCCTTCTTTAAACTCTGTCCCCATAATAAAAACTACTCTGGGTTTGAAGCCCTATAAAATGTTCCACTATTCAGAAAGGTTTTCATGGCTTAAACATTTTTTAGCTTGATCCTACTGTTGGAGCCTCTTTTATTTTCACCAAACTGAAATTCAGCGAGCTTTCTTGCACCTTGTCAGAAACCGTCTTCAAATAATCTAATTATCCTTTTAAGCATTGAGTTATTTTAATTTGTTTTGGAAGAAAACTTTAGGCCTTATCAGTCATTAAGGTTGACTCTCTAGATAAAACTTCTTTCAGCTTCTCCAAACTGAGGTCCTTCACAGAACAGAGACCATTTCTTTAAGGTTGAAGTGGTTTTAAATTGGCAGGACTCTGCTTTGGAAATGGCCGTTGTGGCCAGTTGTGCAGACACTCCTGATAAGCTATCAGAACCCAACATTGTGTTTCATCGTAAGACTTGGGAAATGATTAATACTCCTAATAATGTGTTTATTATAGAAAATAAATATGCTGCTATACAAATTTAAATAAATAATCTGACCTATCTGTCTAATTTGTATGAAAATGTATAACTTCTGTCTAATTTTAATTAAAATGTGACTTTATTTGGGATTTACCTGTTGTGTCCATTTCTTTTTCACATTCCCTGCAGTTCCCTAGGTGATCAAATTCCGTGCATCTAAAACCAGGCTCACAGACACATCTCAAAGGGGTTGTTCTTGTGCAGTTCTGTACCACCTTCAGATGATACCCTGCAAGAGCCAAAAACAGAGACGAGAGCTGAGTCCCAGCTGATGATCTGTTCTGCATGTACAATGATATGGTACGTAATGAAGTGTAATGAAGTAGGAATGATGCTAGTTTGTTTACGTGGAGTGCAATCTCTGAAGCAGTTCAAGCAAGTAGGCTCACGGTTCCACTCTTTGGTGTACGTTCCACGAGGACAGGGTTTGCACTGCGTACAAGACTTCTGAAATTCACCTGACAGAACAGGAAGGAACAAGCAAGAACAACCGGATGGAAGCAAGTGCCGTGAGTGTATGCATATAAATCAAGGATGTGGTCATACAGTGTAGATGTCAGGGAACAGTATGCGTCTTTGTTTTATGAAGTAGGGAGAAATCAAGAGAAGACTAACAGAACGACAGTTATCTAATAGACATTTTCAATGCACAATCACAAAGTAAGTCAAAAACAACATATACAAAACATGGAACAGAAACTTTAAAAAATCAAGAATCATTATATCGAAAAATATCCTTTTACCTGCAGGGCATTCAGTACACCTTTTGTTACCCTCCCTGTAGGTCCTGTCTGGCTGCTGACATTTGAGTACAAATAGGATTAAACCACAATATCTCAATGCAACTCATATCAATGCATTTGACCTATATTTTGTGCATGAAAGACAGTTCTTTCAGTCATGAGTAAAGGTGAACAGGATGATGTTATATCTATTTTTTTACCATGGGAGAGTTGAGCACCAACTGTGCAGATAACAGCACAGCTAGAAAGTATTGCACAGTCCCCATCCTGTAGGGGAAAAATTACAACATACTCAGGTAGTTATACAGTATCAAGAAAATATTTGCTTTATATATGTCGCTTATTTATAACCACTTTTAAAAATGCATAACATCCTCTTCTTTAAATTTCATAACATTATAAACAAGAAAAACGATTAGACCTTACCTTTGATGAAGTTCTCCCTTTCTTCTGCTTCTATTGTTTTGTCAGACTTATTCTAGGTGAGCCTGCCTCCCCTTCTCTCACTCGGTCGTCTCACCCACTCTACCCAATTTCTGTGTCATTATTTCCTTACCTGGTTATGTCTTCCTGTCTTCCTGTCTCTTCCGCAGCTTACTGGCGCTGCTGCGTTGTTTACACTTTCAGCGCTCACACACTAATGAACTGTCTAAGATTTATGAATCAAAAGTTTCACGACTTTCCGTTTAAGCTGTAAGATCAGACTAAAGGCTTGTCTGCACAACATGATGAAGAAGCAGATCTTCATGATACTTGGCTGGGTTTCATGTCTGATTTGGTTGTTGTTTTCTAAGACAACTTATTTTTGTTGAGTTATATTATTCTGATATGTATTATCATATTATTCAGTGCCTTATTAAATCAAAAAAGCAACTAAAATGTCCAGCCCCTCATATTTCAATGAAAAACATTAAAAACATTTAAATATTTTTTCATGATGGGTGTGAACAGTGCTGAAAGTACTCAGATGATTACCTAAATTCAATGCATAAAAAATAAGTGGCATTTAATAAACATTATTTAATGGACAATAAAATGTTTTTTTCCTAATTATTCAAAGTTATTATATATTCAAACAGGAAGTCTATTTAAATCAAACTGAGCTTTTGCTTGTTTTCTATAAGTCTCTCTCAAAGATTTTCAGAGATGTTCCTTTTCGTGTAGACAACAACTCTTTCAGTCATGTAAAACTCTGTAACCTTGAATAATTTGGACCTCCTTTTTATCAGTCACACACTGAAGTCATTACAGGTCTGACACTTTATCTGGCTGTCATTTTCAGACTCTTAATTACAGCTCAGAAGTACATAAACTCATCTAAAATGTATTCATTTTTTACTTTTAATAAGAAATTTCAACTGAAACTGGTAACATAGGATGTGAACAACCCACAAACCACAGTGACTTGGACCTGGCATCACTGGAGCATGCTGGAAAACGTGTGTCCATGCCCACAGTAAAGCAATTACCAGAAAAAGAAAGTACCTGATCCACAATCATCTTAAAGCCTAATTTAAATTTGCAGGTGCCCACTTGGGCAAACAAAATCCCTCCTAAAGACAGGCTTTATGGTCAGACAAGACAAAGATTGAGCTGTTTGACCACAATGACAAAAAGTATGTATGTACAAGTGAAGGTTAGGCTTTTAAATTAAAAAATAATAAGTCCGTACCAATTCTGTCCAAACAGGATCCAAACTGATCCCACGCACTCATCTAAACTTTGAAATGGAATGCTCTTCCCAAAGCCCAGACCTTTTTTAAATTCTTAGATTATCCTTAAAAGTCTGGTCTAAGCCACACAACAAAACAATTTAAATAATCTCTGATAAGAAAAGAGTGTAAATATCCAGAACTATGCCAGATGTTTGTTGATGGCTGCAAAAAGCATGGCATTGAGGTACCAAATAATGAGGGAATGTGTGCATATTTGAGCCTGTATGAATGATTTGACCCAGTGTGGACTAGGGAAAACCCACAATAAATTCATACCTATGCACCCGGAAGGACCAATTAATCAATTTAACTTTTAACTTTATATAAAACGGAGATATCAGGAAACCTAAACACATGGACACAGGATCTTTTGTTAGACCTGCCTCATCTTAAACCCAGTGTTTAGATCCAAAACTAGGGTACTCAAACAGCTGATAGCTAAATGAATTTCTCCCTATCCTGTATGAAGTGAGAGAGAATCCAGATACTAAGCCACAGAATATGGCTGAAGGCAAAGGTATTTGCAGTTCAGCAGGCAAGGATAATCTAAACATGATTAAAAGACTAAAAAGTAGTGTGCCAACAGCCTGTGAAGATGTATGACCTGATGTTGATTCTGCTGAGGGTGAGACACGTCAGGCAGATAACCCTGTTTTTTGGGGAACAGAGTTTTGGATCATTAGGTTTCTGTAAAACTTGATGACAAGCTGTTGAAGTAATTTATTCCTTTGAATCAGATGAGCCTGAGCAGAAACATGCAGGACTGTGTCCTTTAAAACCCAGGCTCAGAAAGCAGGACTGCAGTACTCCATGGCTGCAGAAGTACAAAACAACTTGTACTTCTGCTAATTCAGTCTTTCCTGTGATTTTGTCACAATTCCTGTAATGGATTCTATGTGCAAATAATTCAAAGTCCAACATGCACATGATAGGTGTCTGTAAACCTCTGAACAGAACAAAAATTGGTTTTTGAGCTTATTTTAAATCTTTACACAGAGACAAACACAATTGAATCCAACTCCATTTGCTCGTAAAATCTGACCATGTACAATTAAGTCCAAATCTTTTCATACCCCTGGCAGATTTAGATTTTAAATTTAAAATTTAACAGCCAATATGTTTGTTTCTGATAGGAAACAACACTCACATCTCTCAATCTCTCAAAAGCGTTACTATTTATATTTACATTCCATAAAAAAAAAATGGTGTGTTGAATAACAAGTGGAAAAATTATATCCTTCTTAGTATTGTTGAGCAGCTTTTTGCATGTTTTCACTGGTAATTTGAATTTATCTTTGGTAATGAGCTCCAAGTCTTCAACCTTTGAAGGCCTCCTTGCCATCACCATAATCTTTAGTTCACTTCACAGATTCTTTATCAGATTCAAGTCAGGACCCTGGCTGATAAAAGTATTTGATAAAAGTAACATTTTAAATCTAAATCTGCCAGGGGTATGAATAATTCTGGGGCTAGCTGTAGAAGCTTTAGGAAAAACATGTCAGGTGTTTTGCAAAAGAAAAGACAAATTGATCATTTATCAGTTGCATTTATTCATTCAGTCTCCCTTTACACATTACATACTTTAGCTTTGCAGTAAAGCTTTTAAGCCAAAGAAATATTTTGCTTTGACACAAAGTCAAACGCTTAAATGTTCCAGATAGGTCCACAGAATTTGTTTCCAAATTTTACATGACACAAATGTGTATTAAACTCTTGAGGTAAGGGTTCCTCTTCATTAAACACATTTTTATGTCGTGATCTGCCACAAATTTAATTGAATTTCATTCAAATTTTATGTTAACTTTCATTTCAGGCATGTGACTCTGGACGCTCTTCTTTGAGCTCACCTATATATTCAAAGCTATATTTTCATTATCATTATTATTATTATTATTATTATTTTAAAGCCATTGTACAGTCGTTTTGCAAAAGCAATGGTATTTTACTGGTTAATTTTCCTGAACTTGAGTTGTTTTTAAATTGACTTTACTTGGCCAACACATACACTCATAAAGGAAATTTGCTAATGGAAAATAGCTATCATTTAATTCTGAATTTCAGGGGTGACCACAGACAAAAGACAGTTTAGTCTAAAATGTCACCTTTCAGTTATTCTGTTTCATTTTCTACAACACTGTGAATCTGTGCCAGTAAAAGTCGTTTTAAAAACACCCACTGAAAAGACACACTTGCACATGCATACAGGAGAGACTCACTCTGCATCTGAACGTAAAAAGAAATGGCGTTTTAGGCCTTACACGGCACATATTTGACATCTTTCTTCGGGATTCAAACGGCAGATAAACACTCAAAGCAGCTGATCCAAACAGCCTCACATGCAAAAGCTAAACGTTGTCGTCTTTCATCACCGATACTGGAGTGAGAATCACAACATTTCACCTGGTTTAACTAGACTGAATGAAACTGACAGTATCTGATAGCATTGTACAGCAGTGATGTAGGGTTTTCTCCCCCCCGACAGTGATGATAACCAGCGATGCGTTCCAGTATCTGTGACACATTTGGTGATCTAATGTGCCAAAAATAAAAATTAAACATGAGGTATGTGTTATAACTTCACCTGAAATATGTTAAGGAAGTGGAAACAAACAAGTCTATTTCCAGTGCTGATTGCTTCACATGATTCATATAGTTTTGCTTCCTTTCTATGTGCAAACGCTCAAAAATAGGTGTAGTTTTATACATCAAGCACCTTGGTAACATAGCTTCATTTTTTTCTCAGCTATTTCATATTGAGTTACAATCTTTACTTTAATTTTGGCACTCAGTGAGTAATTTACATTAATTATAATGTTTGGTTCCTCTGCTGTTTTAACAGATGTTCTGCTCCACCATGCAGCTTTGCTTAAACAACCTGCTCACTCTAAGCTACATCAAGCTACATAGAAACTCATCAACAGCTGAAAGTGACTGAGATCTTTAGCGTACAGTACATTTTTGTTTGCCGATTCCAGGCAAGCTTCAGGAGTACTATCATTGTAACGTACACAGACTTCATGGCTAAATTTAAGATTTATCATTTTCCTTCCCAGCAGTGATTACAGTGGTATAATCTTTAATCTTAGTACTCCTGTTCACCCCCCAAAAAGATGGATAAAGATATGTCTGGGGATGCTGAACCTGCATATTGTGTTGGATTTTATCTCCAAGAGGTTAACTTAAAGTATTGTTTGGGATTATTTAGGTGAAGTTCTGAGGAGATATTATTCGCAGTCAGTAGGTTAGTTGCGGGTTTTCCAAACAACCTAAGTCTGGAGATCCAGACAGTAGTTTTAATTGGCAGATTTAAAACCAACCCCAGTATTAAACTCATATTTTGAAATGTCAGGCTAATTGTCGGGTGGTTTACTGAATTACTTTAGCGAGGTGATCACAGTGATCAGTTTTCACCGATGAGTTAAGCTAACGATCAGTCAGAGAAAGATGAGGTACAAAGCTGATTTCTGCTACCTTAAAGCAACGCCAACCTTAAAGGAATAGTTTGAATAATTCAAACTGAGATTCTAAGGTGATATTATTAGCCGTCGTATCTTAAAAAAAAAGATACACTTCCATCGGTGAGCTAAGCTAACAGCTAATCACAGCAGATTCAGGACCAAAGCAGATTTCTGTAGTTTGGATTAATTATAGCGAGGTTTTGAGGAGGTATTATTAGCAGTCAGTAGCCTTTAGCCTTCTATTCGCCCTAGGTTACGAGTAACAGTTTTCACCGATGAGTCAAGCTGATAGCTAATAGGAGCAGGCCCAAGTCGAAGGCAGATTTGTTCCATTAATCCACAGACCCCAGCCACTCAGCTTTTTAAAGAAATGTGGTCTTTCTCTTGAAGATATTTTTATTAAATAAAGCTGGTTTTAAAGTTGGTTCATGCTGACTTACTATCCGGCCCACAAGCCATCATCCTTAAGAGATGTTCATTATTTATTATTTATTGCATTAATGTGTTCAAGTTAAGATATTCAAGTTAATATCTTATTTACAATGAATACGTCTAAATTACTTCAATTAAAAAAAAAATAAATAAATAAAGATTAGTTCTGATCAGAGAACTAAAAGCCAGTCAGAGTGGGATCAGGTCCAAAGCACATTTCTGCCACATCAAAACAACTCTGAACGTAAAGGGATAGCTTGATTTGTTTGAGGTGGGGTTCTGTGCAGTTATGTCCAATAAATATCTTACTTGTAGGGAATAAGTTTAAATTACCTCGGTTTGAAAAATTTAATATTATTTCTACCCCGAGACTCAAGCTAACCGCTAACTAGAGTGCGGATGGTCTCAACGTAGATTTCTGCCATCTTAATACAACCCGAAACTTAGTTGTGTTCTGTGGAGGGTTATATGAGCAGCCATTTTTCACCAACAGTGGGTTAGTCTGAATGACCTCTGACCTCAGAGAAACAAAGATTAGTTCTGACTGGAGAATCAAGCTAACAGCAGGACCAGGTTGAAAGCAGATTTTTACCCCCACTTTAGCTAGCTTTTAGCATGAGTTTCTGGTCAGGAATCCTTCAATTTCTCTAAATAGAGATCGAGCACTGAACTTTTAATTGAAAATAACAACTCCACAGAACCACTATTTAAAAAAAAAAAAGTTTTACTTGCAGATACACCCATTTTTATGAAACAAAGCACTCCTTTTTTGTTTACATTGATATACTCTGCAGTCCATAAGCTAGCTCTTAAAAGTAATCTTCTAGAGAACTTTATTATTCAGTGTCTACTGCATTCAAGTTTTCTTCAACGATTTGATATGCTGTCAGTGATCATGTTGGTGCATTGTTGTTGTTTTTAAATGTGCTACTCAGTAATAACGCTTGTTTAAAGTTCTCCAAACGCAAAATGTAGATTGCACCTCTAAAACCTGACTCCACAATTAGTAACATGCAACTTACAGCGAGGTGGCAAGTTAATATTTGGCCGTTTTTATTTTGAGAGGTGGGACAGGAAATTATTCACACCCTATAAATAATTAGTGGACAAAATTGTCTTTTACCTTTTTTCCTAGTCATTGCATACTAAACTGGCTGGATGGACAAGAAATGTTTGTTGTTTTGTATGATGTCCAGCACCAACTCAAACTCTGTTTTATTACTTTTTTGTGTTTATCCATTTTGTTGATTTGACAAACAAAGTTACCCTGTGATATTAACTTATGAGGATTTCTGGAAGGCAAATAAATTGTGAATCAAGCAATCTACTTTAATTTTAAACACAAACATTAATTAGAAACTACCACATGGTAAAAATCAACTCATTATCTTTAGGACAGTGGCAATTTCCCATTTCCTAATTGGACATTTATGGGCAAAAAGACTTTAAATACATGAGGAGCAGACCTTAAAGTCTATTTAGAGACTTTACTCTGATAACAGATTACCTTAAGTTTTAAATATTGCTCATACATCTTTAAAAAATAAGGTGTATGATGATTTGGAAATTCAAATAAGTTAGTTTGTAGTTTTCTGTTGCCTCCCTGCATTACAAGGATTAACACCAGCTTGTTTTGTTTTTTTACACAAAATGTAGGATCACAGGGTTTGTTCTGTCAGATCGATCTGCATGGACAACACATCATCAATTAATATGCTTTGTTGAACGAATATTCTCAAATGTAAACACAGTGTCGCCATAGTTTCACGTGTATACAGTGTGGTACTGTCGCTGTTTGCAGCAGAGGTCACATGAACGCAGCATATTTTAATGGCTGAATAGCAAAGTGTCAAGATCTCCCATTGCTCGATGAAGATGGCGGGGAAGATGAAGATCTGTCGGTTTCTCTCTGGTCACTTTCTTCTGATGGTATGACAGGGTTACTGCATGTTTAAAAGATAGAGACATAAGTGTTAAAGTGTCCATTCCTAAAAAAACAATTCATAAAACTAACACCAGGAAGAGTTTATTTTAGCTTGATAAAACAAAAGGTTATTATAGGTGCCTTAAAAATATTAAAATATAATAAAAAAGTGATTAATTATAGTATATAAATTCAGAATTCAAATAATAGGTTCTTTCATGGATTAATTTAAGTTATTTTAAGGGTTATGATGACCAGCTAACGAAAACAAAGTGGGCTGCAAAGTTGTAATTTCCGACCAAAAACTTTTTCACTCTTTCAAAGCACAACCTCACAACTTGCAAGGTGCAGATGATACCTGACAATGAGGCATACGATATTTTACAGTCCTTTAGAGTCCAAACCTGCACCTGTTTAACTTTTGCTGATTAGATAGATTTTACTGAAGAAATGTAAACAGGTAATTAAAAGACTCAAACTGTGTCAGTTTTTTCATCAACTTACCTGTACATACCACCACGATTTGAGTTTAAGTACTTTTATATCTACCATAAACCTTCCAAATATGTCTGCAGAAAATATTTATTACAGGTACAAAACACATTAAAAATGCTAAAAATATTATTTTAGTATAATAAAAAACATAATAGCAAACCTGGAAAGTTCTGTAAATATCAAAACAGAACATGCGGGCTGGTTAAATAAAGCCAAATGCGGGTGTGTGTTTGTACCTGTCTCCACTCTGAGTGATGAGCCTCCTGCAGGTCTCCATCTGAACATCCAGGCCCCTCTTCATCGAGCACATCTCCATGTACTCGTGCAGGTGCCGGTTCATGTCGCTCTTGGCTGTGGCCAATTCCAGCTGATGGTATATCCCAAAGATTCAAATCCATAAAAACACAAGCATTGAGATTAGTCCTACTAAAAAAGGGTTCACGTTTAAAAGATTAGAAAATACTTTTTCAAATCCAACTAAATCAAAATCCAACAAATCTAACATTTTATGTATTCGTTTTATTGGTCTCATTTTTAAGATTTCATACCACAATTATTGCAAGTTCCAAAAGTGCATGCAACACATATACAGAAAGCTGTGTTAGATCTTTGTTTAGATGAAATGAGAAGGAAAAAAAAATAAAAAAACAAAACTGAAAGAACAAAGGTAACACACATTGGCAGGAATCTTATTTAACATATTTGACTTTAAAACATCTGACCTCAATCTGGTCAATTGTCTCTTGGTATTCCTTCTCGCGGGACTTGAACAGACATTCAGTGTCATTAATCACCTTTTCCAGACAGTCCTCCTCCCAGAGACAAACACAGAGCAGTGACATTTTGAGAATAGGAAAAGAAATATGTAGAGATGATAAAATGTAGTAAGCATAAAATGAGCCTGCCGTCAATAATCCGACACTGGAGAGACAACCATCCAACCATGGTTGTTTTATGCTCAGATTTCACCAACTAACACAGCTCTTCATTTCAAACAGACTGTTCAACAATGAAACAGCTGCTGAATGAAATCAAACAACTACATGCATTTTTTTTGGGAACAAACACAAAGTGCAGCAACAAAGGTTGCAAATGTACTGAAACTGTCCTGGTATTCCAAGACACTGCTCATGATATCAGGACCTTAAAAACTCTGTTAAAATCTGAAAACATATCGATTCAATGGAGCTAGATTTTAAGGGTGCTAGCAGACATTGCACTCGTCTCCTGTCTCTTGCTGCAATGTTAAAATGAACCAACCCTAATCTCTTTTTTTTCTTCTAGACAGACCTTCTTGTAATCTTATAAAGTGGTCCTGAACAGATTTCTGAAGGTCCTTCAAGGTTTTTCTTTGCTTTTTGGCTGCTTTGCATTTATTTTCAGTCCAGTTCTTGTACTTAATATAACATATTGTGCAGTGGGTGCTTAGAAACATTAGGAAAGTGAGCAAATGGAGGATAAAATATGTTGTGTCAGTTATATCTTGAAGCCAAAAAAATCTTAAAATCTCGGAATTATAAAATATAAATAAATCACAATTGGCCTTCCTATAGTTTTTTAAAGCAGGTAAGTCATTTTAAAACACAGTTTTCTGAAACAAAAACAAACTTTTCAGTCATGCCTTTAAAACCAGATATAATCTTCATATAACAATGATACACAGTAGCTTATGTTACTGCATTGTCTGCAAATCCCTCACAGTAATCACAGATGGATTGTTTTCTTGATATTTTTAGGGATAAATATGTAGCTGCTTATTGGCAACACAGAAAAAGGACACAGCGGGCACTTTGCTAGAAAGTCCAGCTATGCAGGAATTTTGGGTGAGCTCTGTGGAAGTACAGGTGAAGAAAAGCTGTCTATTAGAAACAGTTTTGACCCCAGAGCTATGAAACAGCTGGAACCGTGAATTTAAAAGAAGGAATCGAAATATAGTTCAAGCAGGGAATCAATAGCTGGACCATTGAGGCGATCGCAGGTGTTGTTTGTGAGAAGAACCTTTACCAGGTAAGAAAATGTTCTATTTATGCAGAGTTTTTATATAAAATCGATTCTCTTTTATGACAAGTACTATGCTGAGATCCACAGATTACATAAAATTAATAAATACTTTCCTTAAACAATTGTCTTGCATGTTTGGCCATGGTAATTAGCCGTAGCAGTGAGTTCTTACATTCTCTATGTCTGAGCCAAATGAATGAGAGAACATTTAAAAAGGAACTAAATCCCAAATCAACTTTTTTTGCAGATACACCTTATAAACTGAGCCTTAAGTGTGCCATCTTATGTTACAGTGCTGTTTTTTTAAATTTCATGTCAACTTGTTAAATTCTGCATCACTGCTAAAACCGTCTTAGTACTGCCCTCTTTCGGCTGAATGGTGGCCATGGCAGCGCCGGCTTTGGGCATCATGGAGTCTGCGGCTTGAACTGATAAGGCTCCTCAGGCCCGCTGTGCTCGATAAAGTCTCTCTTAACCTCCGGTGACGGGGAGGTGAAAAATCCTTCACCTTAAAAGATCTATCCATGGTGAAACTACCAGCGTTGCTCTGCTCACTCTCCATGTTTCAATATGCCAAATTAAGCTATCAACCACTTTCCCTCGTCCACATATCTGCTTAACCCCCGCCGCTCATCCCCACACTTGGCACTGCCCACTTTGGTGGCATTTTTCAAAATTTGTCTGGCGGAGTTATTCTTTTACATGGGGTTTAGTTCCACTTTAACTGCAGATGTCGTCTAGGTATTTTACCTTGCCTTCCAAAAACAACAAGTGCAGCATGAACTTCAAGTCACCAAAACACATACTGTTGTAGGAAAGCTGACTTCAGACAACCCTATGGCTGGGCAGACAGCTTTGCTGGAATAACGTACTCAGATAAGTGAGAGGCTCAGTAGGCGATTCTGGTGACAGTTGTTAAAGAAATGGTAGTGCTGATACCTGTGCACATTATAGCATATTATACCCATGCACAATGCTGTTCAGAACTGCAGCAAAAATTGCAACGTCTCACCATAATTTTAGTGTTTTATATTACAGTTTTTGTCCCAAGTCATTTATCATTGAATTGCAGGCAGACTGGGCTCACCACAGAGGACTTTTTAAATCCCTCTGTGCATGTTTGTTAGATCTCTATCCTAATGTTCTCAGACTTCTTTTTTCCTCCTCATTTACTTTATGTTTAAATAATCAACAGGACAGTTTAGCATTGCTCTGAAACTAATCAGGTACTAGAATGAAAATAAAACAAAAGCTAAACAAAAGTCCAAAAAAGAACTTTGAAAGGCCTTCAGAAAGTCTGCAGAACTCTCAGGTCACTATAAAGACCACTTAAAAAATTACCTCTGTCTGATTTGAAGCAATATATGAATATGTAACCCTTCAGGTTATTATACAACTTTTTTCTCCCACACCCTTCAAACATTTTCTTAGATACAATGCCTTGTAGATATTTTCACCTTAAACAGTAATAATCACCTTTTATTTAACCTGGTTAATGTTTTACACTCATATATTGGAGGTTTTACACACGGTAAAGGTCCATAACATTATAGTACATACAGGTATTTTCTGTTGGTTTAAAAACACACAGTAAATGTAGCGTTTTGTTAATAACTGTTATTTACTATCGCCAGTAAATGCATCTTCTGACTTGTCTTTTATGCAATTTAATTGGTGCTGATGGACTGTAGAGAGAAGGAAAGAAAAAGTGTACCTGTCCGTAAGGGAGAGGAGGAAAAGAAAAAAAAAAGAACAAAGAGGGTCGGCCGGGGCCGTTGATGGACGAGTTTCTGGATCCACGGAACTGAACCACGCTTGTGCACCGGAACGGACTGTTGGACCGGAGTTAGAACAGTTTTATTGCCGTTCGTACAAACTGGTAATCCATGGTGGGGTGAGTAACCAATTCCTCGAGGTGATTTTGGAGCTGCCGTCATTGGACCTGCTATTCCGAGGACGAATGCTAACCGAGGCCTACCAGGTCTCCAATGTGTGTAAAGCTATCGGACTGCTTTACTAGTTCAAGAAACCGAATAGTGTGATTTGTTTCTTATGTATACTATCTGTATAAATGGTTGTTTTGAACAGTTCTGAGACAGCGCAGTTGCACTAAGTGGCTAAAAATCTCAATCTCTGAATTTGCACTGTATTTAGATCTTAGTTGTGGTTTTTTCTTGTATTATTTAGCCTTGCTATTGTGTTCAGTTACGCACTCTGTTTACCACATATTCTGTTGCCAATTAAAACACTATTTTCTCATTGGAAGCATATTTGATAGGGTGTAGGTCAGAGAATCTGGGCGCTGTTCATAGGGGAAACTAGAACAGTGGTTACAAATAAATGAAGGATGAGTCCAGACTTTTCCACAGTACTGCATGTCAACAATCCTGAATTTGTAGTGCTACTCTCATCATTAAGAAGCCGTGTAATCTTTATTGTCCCTACAGGATTTTGAGAATAAGCTGCATTTGAGAGCTGTTTCAGATTCTTTTTTTATTTAATTTTGAGATATTTGGACATTTTTCATCAATGCATCATACAGTATATTCAGGTCTACACTGCAGGATTGTTTTCTAAAAGTAACTCGAGTGGTTATAGCTTACCTCTCCTGGTGGGTGGGTTGGATCTGGAGGCAGAGTGCATCCTGGGAAATCCTCCCAAAGAAGGAGTGTCTCTTCGGTCTCTTCCCAGGCCAGACTATCGCAGTCATCCTCAAACTCACATTCACGTCTGTGATCACAACAAAAACACACATGCATTTAGTGATTATTAAAATCGGACTGAATTAAACTCAGATAATTTTCTCTGAGGTAGAAGGAAGACCACTCACAGCTGAGTCAGCATCCTCTGCATCTCCTCGTTGATCTGATTGGCTGAAGAGTCAAAGTGCTCCTCTTCTTTAGCCACGCCCACGTCGCTTTCAGAGGTGCTGACAGGTTTGTCACATTCACTCCCATTAAAGGAGACGGGGGTTGGTTTACGCCGGATACTCAGAGATGATTGGTTGTTTGGAACCTGCAGTGACATTAATAAGATTTAGGAGATCCGACAAACACAGTCGAAATTCATTAAATAAAATCAAATGTCCGAATACCTGATACATTTGGATCACATCTTCGCAGTTTCTCTGCTGTGCGACGTCACATAGACGAGCAGTGATGTCGATTCGCCGACAGATGTCCATGTCCACTTTCATGGCTTTCTCCTGGATTTTCGTGTCCAAATCAGACAAATTCTGCAGAGGACAGAAAA
The DNA here is from genome assembly GCA_036173005.1 of Crenichthys baileyi. Lineage (NCBI taxonomy): Eukaryota > Metazoa > Chordata > Actinopteri > Cyprinodontiformes > Goodeidae > Crenichthys > Crenichthys baileyi. The sequence continues at coordinate 188,892 of JAHHUM010000994.1, forward strand.
ATCCATCCTTTCCAAAATCATTGGAAAAAAGACACTGCTGAAGATCCAACCAAACATTGATTATTATTAAAGTATTAGTACAGTGCCATACAAATGTATTCATACACTTTTAATTTTGTTTCACATTTTGACACATTACAACTAAAAACTTCAATGTAGCTTCATGAAGAACCAGAACATAGAAGACAGGTTCAGAGAGAAAGTTGTGATACTGTCGTCTGTTTTTAATTGTCGTTTGTCTGTTGTTTTTTTTTTTTAATAATTGGATTCTGGGTTTTTTTAAACAAATGGATTCTTTATATGCATTTAACCTTTGTGCAAGTCGTGAAGAAACTGAACAATTATGCACATGCTTGAAACTGTGAGCCCACATCCACAGCTGTGGGTAGCAGCGAGGAAACGATTGGAAACTTCAGATCTTCAGTGATGACTAGAAGAGAGTATATTAGGCCCTCATTTTATATCACCAACATCAAGGAAATGGCCCTAATGACCCTAACCCTTTAACTCACTACTTTAAGGTAAACTACTATTGCTAAAAGAAAAAACTAACATTTTGTGTATGTGCTTAGTCTGGCACCAGTTATCAGTGCATAGATCGGGCTTGGGCTGGTATGTGAGTTTAATGATATAAAAAGCTAAAGTAAAAATATTAACACAGGTTTAAAGCAAAAAGTATTACATAGGTTCATTAAGTAGCTCATAGTTTACTTAGCGTTGACTTTAAGAGTGAAAGCTTCCAGACTAACTGTCCGTGTTTTTTTGTTACTCATCTTATTTCCAAACAGTGGATAAAGAACGGTCTATTCTCTAAGTGTGTGGAAAATGCAGTAGCCTTCTTTCAGCAACCTCACTGGCAGTGTGTAGCATTTCTGTGCTAACTAAAGTCAAGAGAAAAGTCCATTTACAGTGGAATTTTACTAGGATGTAAAGGTATGACATAGAATATTAGCAGTTTTGAAACGAATAAAATGTTACTTTACCTTGACCTCTTCTAATTGATTATTATTTAAGTATTAGTACATTGCCATACAAATGTATTCATACACCTTTAATTTTTGTTTCACATTTTTTGTTTCACAAATTACAACCAAAAACTTCAATGTAGCTTCATGAAGAACCATAACATAGAACACAGGTTCAAAGAGAACGTTGTGGAGACGTTTAAAGCAGGGTTGGGTTATAAAATAACATCCACAGCTTTGAGCATCTCATTAAAAGCCCATTAAACCCATTATCTGTTAATAGAAAGAGTATGTCAACTGCAAACCCGCCAAGACATGGCGATCAACCTAAACTAACAGATCTGGCATGGAGAGAAATAATCTAATCAGAAGCTGGTTAGAGTTGAAGGAATAATGGATGGAGCTGAATGGATGGCAATCCTAGAAGAAAATCTGATCCAGGCTGGAAAACATTTGAAGCTCTGGTGGAGGTTTACCTTCCAGCAGGTCAACAACACTAAACATGTGGCCAGAGTAACAAGAGAAGGATTTAGATCAAAGCATTTTCATCTGTTAAAATGGCCCAGTCAAAGTCCAAACCAGAGTCTAATTGAAAATATGTGGCAAAACCTATAAATTCAAATGTATGGCACATACATATGGCACATTATATTTTCAACAAGTTTTTTAAAACACTATCCATTTATTTCCCATTTGTGTTGATCTACCATATAAAATAAAATGCATTGATGTTTATGTTCAAACAGAAAATCCAATAGGTATAAATATATTTGCATGGCACCGTAGGTGGAACGCTGAGGCTCAATAATCATTCACAGGTTTTATTTCAGTGTTAACTAATAAATATGATGAACAATAAATACACACAGGAAAAGCAAATACCGCAGTCTTTTAAATGAAAAAAAAAACTTATTCTAAAACAAAAGCAATGATCATCTCATGACTTTATTCACTCTGCTCACATTGCTCATGAGGCCTTTGAAGAGAACCAGCTCTGCCTTCAGCTGCTGCACTCTGAGAGCCAGCTCGTCCTGACAACCTTCACTCTCCTGCAGGTCCTGCACATATGAGAGTAATCGCAAACAAGATTTCTGCAAACACCTGCAGTGATGTCCATATGTAACATGCCAAGGAGAACATGGTAACAAAATAAAAGCTTTTACAGTACAGTACAGTAACACAGTAAATAATAGTAACACTCTGGATGCATATTGAGTTATGGAGAACTCTAAAGGTATCTTTCTTCTGACTTCTGCAGGTACCCAGCGACCATGGTCAGGCTCTTATCTTTCTGTAGTGGTGCTTTTTGCGGTCAATCTGACTATGTAATACTGCCATCTAAACGGGGTCATGTTAAGATTCCTGTAAATGCTGCATGTAAGTATAAAAAAACATGCACACACAGGAAACCAAAGACATAATGTACGCAGAACAAGGCCCAACTGCAGGAAGTACAAATATGGCAATCAGAGATGAGCATCTAAGTTATGAGTATGTCTTTTTTGTGTTTTTTTTTTTAATTTTAGAAAAATTGTTAAATGATTTCAAAATAATGATTGGCAGAGATCAACAGCTCCAAATATTTCTTTTTCTTATTTTTGAGGAAGGTGCTACAGGGAGATGAAAGAAAATTATGAATGCCAGCTAAGGATGAAGGTCATCACATTCATCGCGAAGCTTTGGGATGAATCTTTCCAACCAATAAATTAGTTCAATAAATAAGTTCAAATGAAATATAGTACAGTTAACTAAACTGATACTTGGCATTTCAACCTGAAGATTGGTCAAACATCACTTTTATCATGATTTACCTTAGATTTCATATAATCACAACCACCAACTGCCTTCAGTTCAAGTTTTCATGTTAAAATATTAATGTTTTCATGCAGGAACCTTTTTCAAAACAGGTTCACACATGAGGCATCATAGTGTTACCTCTTGAAGATCTGCAATCTTCTGTTGCTGGTCCATCCTCATTGTGTATTCTTCCTCCCATCTAAAAGACACACATGCCAGGGTAAGTAGGAGTTTCAGTCAGCTTATATTTTAGCATCTTAATGCATGCCATTATCAAGTGCAATGAAACATACAAACACTCTATAAAATATCTTAATATGCAGTAATATGTTTCCTGGACATGGAGGACGATAATTTAAGTGCATCTTTTTCAGCACTGTTTGTTAACTTTTGACACAGTAAAGAAAACTGTGTCAATGATGTTTACAAAAAAAACCTATGAAACTATATTGATCTGATGTGTTCCTTGGAGAAACAGAGCTGGACCTTGTTGAGGAGTATCTTGGGGTCACCTTGGACCCAACAATTTCTTTTTAAAAGCATGTTAAACTCACTGCTAATGTAATCAAGTTCAATTTACAGAACTTCAAACAAATCAGGCCATTCATGACAATAGACTCAGCAAAAATGTTTTTACATTCAGTAATATTTTCACATATAGGACTACTGTATTACATCCTGGTCACTTACTGGAAAAACAAACCGAAAGTCTATAGAAACTTCATAAAAAGTCAGTCAAAATTTTAGATCGAAAGCCTTTGTCACATCATTACTGCAATGTCCTTGAGAAATGCAAAATGATCAATATTCAAAACATCATTATTTTCAAATTGTTGCCTTATTTACAAAATCCTTCATGGTTTGGCCGCTTTCTAAATATATTAAAGCTGAACCAGTGAAGGGTCTCGGCACCAGAGCCTCTTCTAGAGGAGATGTTGAGATCTCACACAGATGAACAACATTTGGACAAACTTTACTGTCGGTGAGAGGAGCCAACAAATGTAAGAAAATGCCCACCTTACCTATTTTTAAAAAACTTACATTTTTTCTTAAAGTAAATCAGTCCTGTTCTCATTTTTAACTACGATTGTGTCTGTGCAGGTTTTCTATATCTACGCTTGATGTATGTGTTTGTTGTATGTGCTGTGTCTGTCTCGGGACAGTTTTGTTACAATCTAGCACATTTACAATTTGTGTACAATTTGGATAGGATTGTTCATTAATGTGCACTGTCCCAATCAAATAAATAAATGAATAAAATATTGTCCTTGAGAAACGTTACACCACATCCCATAACTCCAGATGTGATCCAACTGAAGGGATATTTTCTAAAGCACTCCTGATGGCCACTGAATCAGCAGACTGAAAACTGCCTGTGGCTCCCCTAAATCCCAAAATCCTACTAACACCACCACCTTGCTTTTATCATCTAAGAAATCTCAATAATGATCTCTCTGATTTATTATTTACAAATGAGATCAAGTAGGAAAAATATAATTTTAAAGGAGACTGTTTTTCAAGTTAAATCTTAAAATAAATTATGTGATGATAATTTGATATGCAATGTTTGTTAGCAGCACGGTGGCGCAGTTGGAATAACTGTTGCCTAGCAGCAAGAAGGACCTGGGTTTGACTCCCTGTCGGGTGTCTTTCTGCATGGAGTTTGCATGTTCTTCCCGTGCACGAGTGGGTTCTCTCGGGGTACTCTGGCTTCCTCCCACAGTCCAAAAACATGCCTGTTAGGTTAATTGGTCGCTCTAAATAGCCCTTAGGTATGCATAGGTTTGTCATCTTTGTTCCTGGACGCAACCATCCCGGGTTCGAGGCCCCAGCGATATTTGCCTCATGTCTTCCCCTCTCTCTCTGCCCCCATTTCCTGTTTAACTACTGTCAAAAAATACTGGGAAAAATAAAAGTCACTAGTGCTGCAAAAAATTTTAGAAAGATTTTCCTAAAATGGAGATTACAGACAATTTGCTTATTTCTCCCTCTGCTGTACACACCACCATAAAATGATTGACAGAGGATCTATGCATGAAAGGAAAATTTCATGCAAGCTTGAGATGACACTTATGATCTCCAACAAGAAGAGTAATTTAGCAACAGCTCATATTGTGCTCCATAGTAGACAGAGACAATGGAGGCTGATGGTTTAAACTATAAGTGTTACATTACAAAAACACAAAATAAACCAAGTCGATCCAGGTCAAAGCTGTACACACGCTAAAAAGACATGGCAGCAGAAAAAGGGAGACAGAGATACTGAACAAGCATTTCTGACTTCTCACCTGTTCCCAGAAACTACAAAGAAATTTTGAAAAGCAGCTTGTGCCTTGCAACACAAATTTCAATGTATTTTATACAAAGTGTATTCTATAAGCCAGCACAAAGTAGTGGAGTCTGCAAATAAAATCCTTAAAATTTGGCAAGCATTTATATTCAGCCCTCTTTATTCCAATACCCCTAAATAAATTACCTTGCCTCTACTTGCCTTGAGATGTCTCCTAATTAGTCAATCCAGTTCATCTGTGTGTAATTTCATCTCAGTATAGATACAGCTGCTCTGTGAAGGCCACAGAGGGCTGTTAGAGAACATTAGTGAACAAACTGCATCATTAAAACCAAGGAACACAGCAGACAGGTCAGGGGGAAAAGTTGTGGAGACATTTAAAGCAGGGCTAGGTTAGAAAACCAGATCTTTAGCTTTGAACATCCCACAGAGCTCTATTCAACTCATCATTTGAAAATTAAAAAGTATGGCAGACTTCCAAACATACCAAAATATGACCCTCCACCTAAACTTACAGGCCAGGCAAGGAGAGCATTAATTAGGGAGGCAGCTGAGAGGAGCTGCAAAGATCCACAGCTCAGGTGGAAGACGTTTTTGACAGGACATCTATTAAATGACAGAAACAAAGCCATTGTTTAAAGGAAGTCAAAAGAAGCCCACTTCGAATTTTGGCCCATGTAGGACACATTTAATATGTGTAAGACAGTGCTCTGGGTGGAGGACACTACAACTGAACCTTTAGCTATGTCTTGTGGAAAACCTTCACATCAACCTGAACACCTTGATGGAGCTAAATACAGGGCAATCCTAGAAGAAAACACTCCTGTGTTAGTTTTTCAGTTCAAATTTCTGTGAATTTAGATTAAGCCCTGTGTGGGTTGATCATTTTAATTTTCATCAGATGATGTGGCATCCTTTTGTTCCTAACACGTTACCCATTCCATATCAGTATAGATATTCAGCATGATTTTGTTTCCAATTGAAATCTGACGTGTTTCAAAAGGGGTTTTTTGAGCAGTGTATTATTTCAAAAGTAACTCTCAAGAAAAGGAATAACTCTAAAGCTTGACAATCATTTATTTGTTTTTGTGCTGCATGAAAAAGAATCAACCATGACTAACTATAGAAAAGTGTGACAACTGAGGGCTTTGCCGGCTTCCTGACTGTTGATTCGCATGCAGCTGTTCACATGATTGTCTCATAAATCTAAACTTTAATCCACTTAAAAGCCACAGTATCAAATCTCTGTGTCTCCGAGTCTGACCTCACACCACATACCCTCATGAGGGGAAAGTCCACGCTCTGCATTCTGCTAAAAACTCCATGCAAATTGCACAGTGCTGCAGAACGCAAAGCCCATTAGGGAATACTAAATCTGAAAGTATCTCAGTCATGAAGCAGTCGTATGGGGGACGCTCATTTGATGGGTGAGGCGTGCAAAGTCAAGGAGTGCAGAGACCCCCTCCTTTGAGCTGTTACAGCTTTGCAGTGCATGCTGCATTGCAGATACTATGTATGTGTGCGTGTTTGGGGGGAGGGGGGTTGCTGCGCAATGGAAGAAACCACTTGAAAATGTGAGCAAAGGAGAGGAAGTGGGATGTGTGAGACTGGTTTTCTCAAGTAAAGGTGAGCTGAAATAGAGAGTGTGGTGGCAAAGTGGAGGGAAGTGAGGGGCACTAACACAGAAAAAGTGAAGGTGGAAGATAATTTGCATAAAAGACATCAAGACTAGGGCGAAAGAGGTTTTGAACAATGCACGCTGCAGCAACCTTGCTTTTATTTAGGCAGGACAAATAAAAATCAACATTTGAGAAAAAGCTGAGCCCTGATTTAAGGATCTCATCAGGCAAAAAGACACTGAATAGGGCTCTCATAACTTGTTGTCTCAGCTGGACAAGCATTATTTCAGCCTCTTTAGCGTTCATGTGCAAAGAAAGCAGGAGTCTGAGCCATGTCACATTCCTGAGTGGCTGCAGTCATCCCTCTTTGCCCACAAAGAGCCACTATAATGTAGTCAGGATGGTCTCAGAAGAATGCAGCGCTGCTCGCTCGGACACAATGCGAGGGCATGCGGTCATAAACTTGCAGGAAAACGAGGCCTGTTGCAGGTCACTCAGAGAAGACAATTAACTAACTGTGTCTTATAGTGAAAATGGGATTTGAAGGTGTATTCCATCCGGAAAAATTAGGTTGGCACATCGGCTTAGTGGGATAGTTCGGGATTTTCAAAGTTAGGTTCTATTGCGAGGTTATAAGCAGTAAGTAGATAATTCTCTTTAAGTATTCATTCAGTATAGATCAGGATCGGGTGGGCTTTGAGCTAAGGCTAATGGCTACTCAGACTTTTACCGTCTCAAAGGTAAAACACTTTATTGTCTATTAAAAGAACTGTAAATTATTATTTCTCTTCAGCATCTAGCAACATAAACCCATAAAAATAAATCCTGAAATCCAAAACCTTTGGCACCATGGCAGATTATTCTAACGCTATTTTATGAACCTTTAAACTGCTGTCCTATTTGCATTGGCTTTTTTTTCACAGAAAACCAAATTGTTTCCAAGGGAGATGGTGAAATGAGGTTATGTGTCATCATTAATCTTCCCATATTAAACATGTTTATGGTTGGAATACAAAAGCAAATCTATATATTATGTTTCATTTATCAAAAAGGTTGTGGGGGTACCAGGCCCACAAGGGAAGCCTTGACATCCCGCTCCAGCTCATTCTGAAGGATCCAAAGGCATTCCCAGGCCAGAAGGGATGCCGGGGCCTTTCCCACTAATCCAGTCCCAGTGCTTGACTGGTTACATGACATGGCTCTAACTTGGATCTCAGTGGGTAGTGGGAAAGCAAACCGGTTCCTTTACAGAACCAGGTAAGAACTAGCTCTAGCACCAGCCCTGGTTAAGCACTGGAACTTCTTTGGTGGAAAGTCCTATAGTCCCTCGAGTTGGTCCTGAGTCAGCCCAGGGTCTTGTCACAGTGGGAAGTGCCTGGTCATGATCCATTTCTCATCACGACAGGTGGGGGTCAGAACATAGACGGACCAGTGAAACAAGAGCTTTTCTTTTTTCTTCACCTTGACACACTTAATGCAGGCATCTGGAGAAGTGTAGACAAAGATCCAATCCATCTCCAGCTTTTCCTGTCATCACTCGTGAACAAGACACCAAGTAACTTAAACGCCGCTCCTTGAAGCACAGACTGCTTATCTGACCGACTTTATGGTTGAGAACCATGGTCTCAGACTTGCTGTTTCACATCTAACGGTGCACACTAAAAGCCATGGCATACAGACACTAACAAAGCCGCATCATCTTCAGTAAGCCAATTCAAGAGCCTGATGTTTCGAAGACACACCAGACACCCTCCACCCCACCAATGCACCTTGAGATCCCATCAGTAAATACCATAAACAGGATGGGCGACAAAGGGCAGCTCTGGTGGAGTCCAAACCACACTGGGACCACCTCGAGCATGTAAACACATACAGTGACAAGTAAAGCTGTTTAAAAAGCCAATAGTTGTGGTTTAGTTGAATACTATTTTATTCTATGAGTTACTCTGACTGGACACGCTAACATTTTCCATTATCAGTATCACTAGTGTTTGACGCAGAAACATAATTGGTGACTCACTGCTGCCAAGGTTCATTTCCTGTGTCAGTTATCATTGCCGTCTATGTAGAGTGCTAAAAGTGCTAAAATACAGTTTGCAGAAATATTTTTGAGAGTTATTTTAAGATGCTAGAAGTCAGCTTTGGTCTCGGTCCCTCTCGGATTAGCCATTAGCTTCACCTTCAGCCTCTGAAACCAACAAATCTAAATAATATAGCTGCAGACTCAACACCACTATAAGGCCCCACAGTTTGAAACCCCTTTCCATTCATACTTGATGTTCCAACCAGATGGCGCATCTGCAAAAGATACCAAGGCCAAGATCTCAGAAAATTAACTAACTGGACAAGGACTGAATGTGACAAGGCCAGAGAACAACGTCTGCAAACATATTTCACACTAATCTGGATTTATACCAAGAGTGGGATTTATGCTATAAGAGTTATCAACAGCAGGTTAGGTATTAACTACCTTTAAGCTTTCAACAGAACCCCATATGAAAAATCCTGAATTATCTCTTGAAAGAGAAAGTCACATTGAACGCATTGCAGCAGTAAACTGTTGTTCTAAGGGGAACATTGCTGAATGATGTCATCTCACAGCTGTGGCCTAAATCTGGCCCACATGATGATATTTAAAATTGAGAAATAGAAATGCTCAATTTTAACCAACAATAAACCAAAGAAACAGAAGTTGCTCATTTTGTATTCAGGATCAAACCTAATAAACTTCAGCTGCATTTTAGGAAATGAGTGACACCACCTGGCCCATCTGCAGTCTCAACAGTCATTCAGATTTATATTTAGCTCCTCACATGTGCATATTTTCCTGTTCATTTGTAGCAGCAGCACCTGCCACTGTGATGAAAGCATGAGGTGAATGCATACCAAGCAGGAGGTGCAGGACGGACAGATTTTGTGCTGACTCTGCAGCTGTCTCCTGCTGAAGACAGCTGATCTGCAGCTGCTTAACTGCCCTGCTCACTTCAAAGTAGCCAGACAATGAAAAAAAACACTCAATAAATAATTCTGCAATGAGAGGATTTGCAGTAAAAGAGGGAAATTAAAGTGTTTTTTTCTGTTTACCTGCGTTTGTACTCATCTCTCTCCCGCTTCACCTTGGCCAGGACATTGTACAGAGCTCTAATCTCAGGGGTGATGGTGTCAATCTGGACCCCGACTCCATCCGGGTGCATCCAGGACACCCCTGGGCTTGGCAGGCGCTCTGCTCCTGGGCCAAACTTACGGGGATGGTTGTAAGACCAGATGGTCCCTGGGAGGAATCGTGGAGGAGGGTTGGTGGAGCAGTTTTGGGTTGTTTTATTTAACACCGGAGAGTCCACACTGGGGGACGACTGGCTGAGGGTGATGGCTGGATTACAGGTGGCATTGCTTTGGGTTAAGCTGGGGTTTTCAGTAGCTGCTGGTGGGAATGTTGTTGCAAGTGATGGTGGGAACAGGCTTGTGGGCCTCCTTGCTGAGTTGTTGGTGTTGTGAAAGGGAAGAGAACCTGCCCTGAGTGGGATGGTCCCCACAAACCCAGTCTGTACACCTGCCTCCTGGGTATGCAGCTTGTTCTCACAGCATCCACTCTGACAGCCTTTGTTGGCATCCAGCGCCTGCTGCAGCTGCTTCTCCAATATCTTATTCCTCCGCTCCAGTTCATGCACTTTGGCCAGAAAGCATCGGAATCTCAGATTGAGGGTCTTGAGTACGCTGATGTTGGAGCCCAGGTCGTTCCTGAGGGCCATGGCTGCAGGGGGGTGCGGCTTCTGCTGCGGCGGCACTGCGCGTTGCTGATAGTGGCTGCTGTGGGTGTGGTGGAGGTAAGGGGAGGTCTGCGGTTGTCCCGGCTGGTCGGGCACCGGGACGGCCTGATCAAGCAGCAGAAGGGACGCCGGGTCCGGTCCACCAAACGCGGCTTCGGGAAGAAGGGTGGAAGGGGAGTCAGGGTGTCCGGGGGACGGGCTCTGCTGGGGGTGCTGCTGGAGATGCGTGTTGGCCCCCAACAAAGGATTCATGCTATGGTATTCAAAACTAAAGCGCTGCAGATCTGGCATGAACTCGGGCGGTAAAACGTCTTACTACAGCAGAATATTATTTCAGGATAAATTACACTTTACAGCAGAGGGGAGGCTGTAAAAACAGCGTAAAGCGCCACTGTTTTAGCTGATTATGTAAGCGTGTATAAATAAAAACCTGATCCTTAAAGCCCGGAGGTCTTAACGTCGGCTGTTGCTGTAGCTGCTGCTGGATCTCTGATCTCTGACGCTCCACAATAACAACAGCAAAAATGGAGCCGAAAACCAGCAGAGGTGGACTCTACCGAACAAATAAGAGATGTCCTGCAAAATAAACAATAAAACGAAGAGGAAAAGACGGAGAGGATGAATGAACAACAAACAAATCTAGCTGCTCTGCGTGAATCGAGTTCAGGCTGGAAGAAGTAACCGCAAGAAGGAGCAAGTGCTGCGGGATTGGTCGATCGTCCTACCGTAAATACACGAATAGAGGAGCGCAGAAATCCCCTAAAGCTCATTAGTATTTTTACCCTTTACTCATTTTGACACGTTACAACCAAACACTTCACTGTATTTGCTTTTAATTCGTTTGTTACATGATTAAAACCATTTAGAAACAGAAGATTCTGCATTTGTGTTCAGACCCAGTGCAACCGAATTCTTTCAGATTACATTATACATAAACCTGTTTCAGTGAGTAAATCGCATGTAAACCAAGGAACACACCAGACATGTTGGGGAATAAACCAGATGTCAACCTTTGAACATCTCACAGAGCCCTGCTCTATCCACCGGAAACAGTTTTGCTGACATGCCGGCCAAGGAGAGCATTTTCCAAAGAAGCAGCCAGGAGACACATGGGGACTCTGGAGGAGCTGCACAGATCCACATCTCAGGTGATTAAATCTGTTGTCAGGAAAGATACTAGTCATGCACTCTATATAGCTGGCATTCATGGAAGAGTGGCAAGAAGAAAACCATCGCTGGAGAAAAACTTATGGAACCTGGTGTTCTGGTCAGAAGAGCCCAAAGTTTACCTTTTTGGCCTAAATGTAAAGCATCATGTGTTGCCCGGTCATGGACACACCCTCCTCACAGTGACACATGGTGGCAGCATCAGGCTGTGGGAATGCTTTTTTACAGCAGAGACAGGGAAGCAAGTCCCAGTTTAACTGAAGATGGATGATGCTAAACACAGGGCAATGCTGGAAGAAAACCCTGTCATAAATAAACAGATTTTTTCTTTGGTTACAGTTGATCCAAACACAGAAAGAGAGTTTATCAGTTTTAGTTCAGCCTTTATTTCAGTGATGGTGTCCTGCATGGTTTGTAGGGTGTTGTGTACACAAGCTGAAACCAGCTCTCAAGCATCAAAGCCAGGCTTAACATCTTTAGCCCTTTTAGTCTACATATGTTTGATTTTGCCTTATTTAGACATCAGTCTCCAAAACTCTTGATGAGTTTCAATCTGTTTTAAGGAACTTCTAAAAGGAGCATTTATAATTTCATATTCATGAAACAATGGGGATAGATAAACTAGTTAAATATGCTTTGGACCGTTTATGTACCTCTGCCAAGGATCTCAGCTAAACAATTGAAAAATTCACTTATTTTATGCATACAAATCATTTAAATTCAGCATGTATGTAAATAGTGAGGTTTTTTATGCTAGCATTTAAAAACATTGCACAATTTTATAAATATTCTGATAAGAAGATACAAAAACTTGGATGACTTTCAATTTTTTGCTTCTAAATTCAGACAAGACAGAAGTTGTCGTCTTTGGACCGGAGTCTTTAAAAAGAAACTGCTTAGTCAATCACTTAACCTGGATGGCATTAAATTGACCTCCGGTAATAAAGAAAAAAACCTTGGTGTTATTTTTGACCAGGACATGTCATTTAAATCCCATATTAAACAGGTTTCTAGGATTTCCTTCTTTCATCTCTGGAACATTGCCAAAATTTGAAATATCCTATCCAGGATTGACGCTGAAAAACTAGTCCATACATTTGTTACTTCAAGGCTGGACTATTGTAATTCGTTACTATCAGGATGTCCACAAAATGCAGTTAAAAGCCTTCAGCTGATTCAAAATGCTGCAGCAAGAGTTCTGATGAAAATTAAAAAGAGAGATCATATTTCTCCTATTTTAGCTTCCCTTCATTGACTCCCTGTTAAATCCAGAATAGAATTTAAAATTCTCCTCCTCACATATAAACCCTTAATGATCTAGCTCCATCATACATCAGAGATCTGATTGTTCCATACGTTCCTAACAGAGCACTTTGTTCTCAGACTGCAGGTTTACTGGTGGTTCCTAGAGTCTCTAGAAGTAGAATGGGAGGCAGATCCTTTAGTTATCAGGCTCCTCTCCTGTGGAACCAGCTCCCGGCTTTAGTCTGTGAGGCGGACACCCTGTCTACTTTTAAGGCTAAGCTTAAAACTTTCCTTTTTGATAAAGCTTATAGTCAGAGTGGCTTAGGTTATCCTGAGCTATCTCTGTAGTTATGCTGCTATAGGCTTAGGCTGCTGGAGGACATAATGACCACTTTCACCCTCTTCGCTACATTCTCACACTACTCTCCAATGTTGCATTATTTGCTGTAATTTCAGCTTTTAACTTTGTTCTCTCTCTCTTTTCTCTGCCTAGAAGCTACACCTGGCCTGACTCTGCGTCTACCTGTGACATCTTTCTGGAGAGGGGCATCGTCCGAGCTTCTGCTGGCAACAACTTAATGCTCACCCTCTACCAATGATCCTCATGGCCCTGTCTTTCAGTGTTTAACCCTTTCTCTCTCCTAGACATGGCGATTGACTGAGCTTTTGCTGTGACTAACTCTATGTGCTCTCTTTCAGACTCTAACCTTGAAGACTTGCTCAGAGTTTATCTGTTCCTTCTTTCTAGATGAAACGACTAAAGGAGCTACATCCATTAACATTTACTTTTCCTTCCCATAGAAAGTACTCCTGGATCAGTGCTTCTTTGTTCTCTTTGTGTCTCTGCTCTGTTCTCTCTAACCCCCAGTTGGTCGTGGCAGATGGCCGCTCACACTGAGCCTGGTTCTGCTGGAGGTTTCTTCCTGTTAAAAGGGAGTTTTTCCTCTCCACTGTCGCTACATGCATGCTCAGTATGACAGATTGCTGCAAAGTCAATGCCAGTGACTGTCCACTGTCCCTACATGCTCATCCAGGAGGAGTGAATGCTACAAATCTCTGACTCGATGCAATCTGTTGGGTTTCTTTAGATAGAAAAACTTTTTATCCAATTTGAATAAATAACTGAATCTGACTGCACTGTTCAATGATTAGAATTAATTGTAATATATGTACCTGACTTTTGTGAAGTGCCTTGAGACGTGTTGTGAATTGGCACTATATAAATAAAACTGAATTAAATTGAATTGAATTGAAAAATGTATAGATCAAGTGCAATTTGTATGGATATCTTGATCCTATTTTTCATGCCGACAATATTTCTGAACAGGACCATTGTACTAAAATAAAGGAAATCTCATTTAGACTAGCTTTCATATATGCAAAGCTAGAAGAGCAAAAAAATTACTTTGAAAAAAAAAATAGTATAACAAAAAATTCTGTGCTTTTTATTTAGTATAAATTTTAAGAGGCCATCTTTCACTGTGTATGTCATGACTTTACCCATCATAAACATGACACTTTGCTGCACATAATCTGCATATTTATACACCCCATTACATGTGTGTATTCGTGGCATAGGAAGACTTGGATAATTAACCCTCCGGCATTACCTGCCTATGCATTTACCATTGTAAAGGTGTAATTTTAGGATCAGCTAAACCAGGCTGCCAAAGATTTTTGGAAACGCTGAAAACCTCGGCCGGGGCACCACAGTTCTTGCATGTCATATATATTGCACATGTGGGCCACTGATACAGATTTACACAACTGCCCATCAAATGTTGCAAACCAATGTTTTAATCTTATGCAACACTGAGCAAACACCATTATCTGCACTAGAGGGAATTCCTTCTCACAGTCCCAGATGCTTTAAGCTGAACCGACACCAGGACCTATTCTGGGAAATTTGATAATTATGGGAACTACTTGGGGCCCTCAGAGCATTAATAACTTCTAGACAATATATCCTTGAATGTAAAAAAAAACTGCAAAAAAAAAAACAAAAATGAAAGCACATCACTCGAACAAAACGGTGATGTGATGGTAAAATATCCAGTTCTGCTACAGTGGACCAATAAATTTCACCCCTGAGCCAAACACACATGCACTCTTCAGGAGGGGAGCACATCAAAAGGTTCAATTTGATTTCCCACAAAATTCACTTCATTTCTCCATGTTCAGATCTTTACACATTCTTCAGTGCTTCAGCATACGTGGCAAGATACAAAGTGGTGTGAAAGCAGCTTTAAAGCTTTGCAGGTGGGCCTGAAGTTAAAAACATTGAATGTAAAGGTGTTGAAATGAGATGTGAAAATAGTAAAACAAGGGAAAATGATGTTATTCATTAATAATAAACAAGAGTAATGGCAGCTGTCATTTCAGTGAAATCATACAAGCAGTAAAACATCATCTTTATGTTTCAGTCCATCTAAAACCTATTGGAATCATTTTAATCTGTGCAGCAACAAGAAAGGACAAAGAAAAACTTGAATCTCACAAACAAAGGACTTTATTCCAGCTTCAACACCTTTACTCCAACAGAACAAGGAGTTTACCAAATAAAAAAAGAATTGGTCAACAAATTAGAGCATTTTCCATGTGGTACGTTTTCTCAGGTGGGAGATAAAGGGTTGGGGTCGACCATCTGATGGAACTAGGCAGTCACAGATCATACAGCTTATTGTACATGTAAAGCTCTGTATAAAAAGGAGAATTAGGGCAACACTGGCGTTCAGTCAGCTGGCTGGTTTACTCCTTGGAAGCCATGTGGGCCATCAGGTCGCAGACGCGGTTGCTGTAGGCATACTCGTTGTCGTACCTTGAAGAGAAGAAAATGAGTCGTAAGCATTGTTTGAAATAGAGCTGCTGGTTAGTTAAGTATTGCTAAAGGCGCACCATGAAACAAGCTTGACAAAGTGGTCATTGAGGGCGATGCCAGCGCCAGCATCAAAGATGGATGAGTGAGTGTCGCCATTGAAGTCTGTGGAGACGACCTGCAGGAGAGAAAGGAGTACAATATAAACAAATTATCTCCATCTGCAACATTCTGGGAAATTTATTACATCTGGAGGTTTAATGACTTTGGGTGCAGTAGGCGCATTTAGCAAATATTCTGCTCTTTTGGGATTTAGGACCATCGGCTTTGCTAGATATGATCTTGTACCATTAAGTATAAAATGCAACAAGGGCAATTAGCCATTTTCCATAATTTATAGAACAAATCTGACCAAACACTACAAGGCAACCAAACCCACCATCCTGGGTGCTTAAGACAAAAGTCAGAAGATCAAAAAGATTCAAAGAAACTAAAGGAGACAACTGGGTGCAGACCTGGTGCTCAGTGTATCCCAGGACACCCTTCATGGGACCCTCAGCTGCAGCTTTCACAACCTTCTTGATGTCATCGTATTTGGCCTGTAAAAGACAAGAGAGTAAATTAAAGCCTTTTAGCAACTAGATGAAACCTCAATTTGTAAGAGTAAATTGCATGCATTTAAAACCATGGTTTCAATTTTAAAAAAGGTAAAGTGATTTCTCAGTATTGCCAATATGTCAGTTAGCCATATTCTATTGAGCAAAACTTTCTTCTTTACCATGACAGTACTGGAAAAACAGAACTATATTCATTTTATATTGAGGAACAACAAAAATGGGTATTCCCATTTGCTGCAACTTACTGGTTTCTCCAGACGTACGGTCAGATCAACCACCGACACGTTGGGGGTGGGGACGCGGAAGGCCATGCCAGTCAGCTTGCTATAAAATAGGAAAGAGTCAGACCACAATGGATGGAACACATCTGCTCCAGATATTAAAATGTGGGATATTTTTAGAGACTGACCCGTTGAGCTCAGGGATGACTTTGCCAACAGCCTTGGCTGCACCGGTGGAGGCGGGGATGATGTTCTGGCTGGCACCTCGGCCATCCCTCCACAGCTTGCCGGAGGGGCCGTCCACGGTCTTCTGGGTGGCAGTGATAGCATGGACTGTGCTCTGATGGAGGACAGTGAGTAAGGAGGAGCATTCAGTGAGGTTTAAACCAGCTCCATTAGCCAAAAATGCTCTGGGATAGAGTCAAATTCTCACCATCAGGCCCTCAATGATGCCAAAGTTGTCATTGATTACTTTGGCCAGGGGTGCCAGGCAGTTGGTTGTGCAGGAGGCATTACTGACATAGGGGAAATTTTGAAGTATATAAGCCTGATTCAAATGTTGAGGCATGCTTAGTAAAAAGCATTTTTTACTGTTTAAATGTGCAATTCTTACCTGACAACCTGGAGGGAGTTGTCATACTTGTCGTGGTTGACGCCCATGACAAACATGGGGGCATCAGCACTGGGGGCAGAGATGATTACCTTCTTGGCACCACCCTTCAAGTGAGCCTAAAAAGTTATGTTGGGGGACAAAACAAAATTAAAAAAAAGGTAATTTCACATGGAGTCGGCCCATGGTAATGTGGCCCAAGCTACAATCTAGGGTTGATGGACCCTGTAAGAGTGCTTCACCTCTCATGGAGAACACATCCTCAAAACTACAAACTTTGTACTTAAATTTAATAAAAGCAATTGCAAGAAAAGAAAAAATTACATTTAGGATTCAAATTGAAAAATCAGAAAGCTAAAAACTATATCATGGGAAACTTGGTAGCACTGTTGCCTTGCAACAAGAAGGTCCTGGGTTTGACTCCCTGTCGGGTGTCTTTCTGCATGGAGGTTGCATGTTCTCCCTGTGCATGCGTGGGTTCTCTCGGGGTACTCTGGCTTCCTCCCACAGTCCAAAAACATGCCTGTTAGGTTAATTGGTCGCTCTAAATAGCCCTTAGGTATGCATAGGTTTGTCGTGTGTGTTGTGTGTGTTGCCCTGCGATGGACTGGCGACCTGTCCAGGGTGTACCCCGCCTCTCGCCCATAGACTGTTGGAGATAGGCACCAGCTCCCCCGTGATCCACTATGGAATAAGCGGTATAGAAAATGACTGACTGACTGACAATTAGTCCCTCTTTCCAACTGAGACCACATTGAGACACTGTACTTTAAAACTTGCTCATTTAGGCATTTAGTAATTTTTCTGATGAACACTTAGAGTTCCAGAACAACACCTTGCATACTTTGACTGATCTCGCATTATAGTACATTGTAAAGTCAATTGTGTATATATAAAAAAAGATCTTTATTGTCGAGCAAAGCCTCCCAGAGTCAAATTCCTTGTTTCTGTACAAACCTGGCGATAAAGCCGATTCTGATTCAGAGAAATATCAGCTAAAAAAATTCATGTGGTGCCATCTATTAGATGTGTACAGGAATCAATACAATAAATCCTAAGGCAAGACGAGAGCCAGCACAGACCAATATATAGCGAGGGACGGGTCCATTAATCTGTTTAAAATAAAAAAAAGTTCAAGCTACACAGTTTAAAGGGCATCCACGCTGACAAGGAAGGCTGCAGCCTCTACTGTCCAGAGCAGCTGGTTGGTCAGTGGGAAATCAGGTAATCTGTGTCACATGATGATCCAGCAACTCCTTAACCTGTCAGCTAACACTAAAAATGAATGACCCACTAACTGGAGAATGCAGAACCTTATAAAATGAGGAAGAAAATACAATCTGGGCCAAATTTTAGCAAGGGCTTACATAGTCAGTAGTCCAAGGCCCTTAGGTTTTGACGTCCAGAATAGATTTTTTATGAATCGTTTCGAAAGCCCTCAAAATTTATTCTCAGAACTTTGAGAACAAATTAATTTGTTGGATCTTTGTTAGATTGCTCTGCTCCACATCTTTAATTTTGTGGATTTCAGTGACTGTTACATCTCTGCATACGGACTGTCACAGTTGCCAAAACATTTTGAGCCACTGTTTTGTACAAGGATATGTCTTGAAATATTGCAACAAAAAAAAAAGAAACTTGAGAACTAATTTTAAAAAAAAGGTTGTTTTGGAAAAATCACTCAGACAGGGCCCAAAACCCCGAAGTTTATGTCCATGTTTTCACGGTTTTGCATGCATTTAAAAAAAAAAAAAAAAAAAAAACGCATTCAAGAGGGCCACCAAAATCAGCTGCATCCCAGGGGCCCACATTCAACAAGGCTGACCCTGACTTCAGAGAAGCATAACAAACATCCATCTATCGTCATTACCCACTTCTCCATGTAGGGTTATGGGGAGGGGTCTGGTGCTCATCTCCAGCAGTCATTAGGTGAGAGGTGGGGTACACCCTGGACAGGTCGCCAGTCCATCACAGGGTGCATATAAAGCATGCAGGACATTTGTCCCCCGTAAACAGCATCATGGACCAGAGTTAAATCCCTTTTCTGATATCCATTTGTTCCACATGGATGAAACACCAGCTTCTTGAGATGCAACTTAAACAAATGTGGTAAGATGCGCTGCACCAATGAGATTTAGTAGTTTTATTTAAACACATGCCCCCCTGATCGCTACTTTCCAAATACAAACGTTTGAACTCTGTAAGTAAATATCCCTAATATGTTTTTTTTTTATCTTTGAAGGGGAAAAGTTTGAGAGAGGATTTAAAACTTACAGAAGCCTTCTCGATGGTGGTGAACACACCAGTTGACTCCACGACGTACTGGGCACCAGCCTCACCCCATTTGATGTTAGCTGGGTCCCTCCTTTAGGAAAAAAAAATAAGTTGAGCTGTTGCCCTCTTTAAACCAATTTTAGTGTATTATTTTTGATGCAATCCTGGTTGTACCATGCAACCAAGTGATCTAAGAAATTGGGAGGTGAACTCACTCATGGAAGACAGTGATTTTGTGCCCATCAATGACCAGCTTGTCTCCCTCGACCTTGACCTCTCCATTGTAGCGGCCATGAGTGGAGTCATACTTGAACATGTAGACCTAAAGAGGTCAGAAAGGACAATTTCACTTTATACCTGTATAACAAAAAGCATTTTGCCACTCTCTTCTCTTCATTTTTCAATAATTACTGCTAGATTCACGTTGTGATTCCTTCCTTTATACTAAGAGTACTCTTCTTCATGGTGCTTCTCTAAATTTCCTATTAAGGTTTAATCCCCCGCCGAGTGGCAACCCAGGCCTTAAGACTCATGCTTAAGGAAAGTTACCTATGCCTTCTAAACCTTCAGTATGTGTTCATGATAAAGTACCCTGACCTAAAATCATATTTTTAACCTACCATGTACTCCAGGTCGATGAATGGGTCATTGATGGCCACAATTTCCACCTTCTTGGTGGTGAAACCAGCACGGGTCACCAGACGACCAATACGGCCAAATCTGTAAAAGGTGAACAAAAGCGCACTTTCTTAGTCTGACCTCTAGATGGCAGCACGATGCCACCTCGATTTGCCCATTTTTAGGCTTTAGTTTCAGTGAAATTAAAGGTGAAAACCCTTTAAAATACTAATACAGAAATGAGTCAGTGAGATTTAGTTTGACATTCATTTGGACCCTGGGGGGGGGGGGATCTGGTTCGCTCTATTAGTGTAGCCATTTTTCTTCCATGTGGGAATATAGATAACACCCCAGGAGACATGAAGCGGCAGTCAAAGAAAGGCCAGAGTTCAGGAGGAGGGGTAGGAGGCGGTGTGATGCTGGGGCTCTGACCGCTTTCAGTCTATGAAAGTCGAAATTTTTTCAAATGTGATAATCCTTGTGACGCCAGTGCACTGTTTGATCAATGGCCGGGTTAATTTTTAACCCACTGGGTTCAAAAATCTGACCCTGATATGTCTTGCTTAAACACTGCAGCTGCAGGTAACAAAGTCAGGAACATTGACGAAAAAGCCGAATTGTGATTCAGCAAGCGGATTAACATCAGACTGTGTGCTCTGAAACTCAAGCTTGCTTCAATCAGCAAGAAAAAAACTGCCTCCTGTTGAACAACCCCACCGATGATAGCATTCCTGCCCACAATGTTATCTGCTGAAAGCCAAAGTTCACAGATCATGAAAGACACGACGAGCAGCTGCTCAACGGTCAGTTTTGGAGCACAAGCACCTGTGTCCTCCATTAGAAAACAATCACGACTTCAACTGCTGCAGATTATCTTTTCCAATCGGCCACAAAGGATGAGGCCTTTATGTTTTTTGAGTCACACCTAGGGCTGGTTTCCCTGCAGATTTACACTGCTTTAAAAACAGACCCCATGCTTAAAAAATAAAAATAAAAAAATGGATGAAAGATTTTTTTAGTAACCCCTCTACTCTTTCTTACATCACATACAGCCAACACTATGAAATCTAAATGCCAGTCAATTACTTGCAACACACAAGCAGATTTATCTGTCAGTTTCTTGTCTTGCACAAATTTTCTATTAGTGCAAACGTCTCTTTGAACCTGTTACCCAAAGTAAGTCCTTACATATATAAATTCCTGTTTAGAGCAGTTTTAACTAAAAGTGTATAAACACTCTTACCCATTGATACCGACTTTCACCATTTTGCCTGGGTTGGTCTAGTCCTCTGAAAGAAGAAACAGAACCATTTAATCCACAAACATCTATAATTTATACAGTAGCTTTTAAAAGGTACATTTTTTTAATGTTTGTTGAGGTGAGAAGACTGAAATAATCTGGTAAAATACTAGGAGTATTTTTTTAGTTGCTCAAAGTCCAATTACAACAATTTCATGCCCACATGTTTTTAGATGCATTTAACTAAGCCATGTGTGCTGTGAACAGGTGATCTGAATTAAAGTAAGCATGCAGCCATCATAATTCCTGTAGTTTCCCAAGTAAAACTTTCCAATGAATTGCTTGGAGGTATTTACCGCTTGTGAGATGACTCAGTCTGTCTGACTCCGGGTGTGAGTGGGGAAGACCAAAGTTTAACTGGGAGTTTTTATGATTGACCAGACTCTGTAGCCACGCCCCCTCAACGATCGGTCACTGATCCATGCCCCGCCCCTTTCTGAATGTCAAGGTCGTTAACTGCACAGTTTAAAGCTTCAGGTTAAAACACACTACTACCCTCTCATCTAGGTTCTCCGACTCATTATAAACTAAATGTTTTTATTATTTAATTTGCATAAGCTGCTGTGAAGTCTCAGTGGTCCTAATTTAGATCGCCACACCTCAAAGGTCTCACATCGTGGGCTGAAAAAAGACAGGGGTCCCCCTCTGACCTTCTTAGTGAATGCAGCCACATGGAGCGAACGAATAGATGGAGAGGGGGATCAGATCTCTGTCTTACTGACTGTGACATTTAATGTCCAAAGACCATGACCCTTTACTTGACTGACTCTGGAGCTGCTATTCTTTTCCTGCAGCTCTGATCCCTCTGAAGAAGTCAAAAGTTGAAACCCGATTGCTCAATTCCCCTCAGATATGCGCACAGGAGCGTGCTTGAGCCCATTTATTCAGTTGAATTGCAGTTTTTGTGAGGCTATTTAGAAATACCTGAAAGGATGCAATGAAAGAAAGTTGTGTTTTCAGAAGTCAGAATGCAGAGGCACTATGGAGGTGTGTGCAAGGGATCTTCTGCTCCCAGATTAACTGCCTTCTTTTCTCTGCACACAAAACATGACAAGGCTCAGCCATGTCAGCTGCTGTTTCCATGTCTATTTTTGACTCTCTTTCCTGGCAACATTGTTGACATCAGAAAAGAAAGCTCTGCAGAGGAGATAAGAAAATGTCAAATCTGAACCATAACCATGTCAATTTAAATCAGGTCTGTGAGTTGAAACCTTCCCCAACAGCGCAGCATCTCATCACCACTGCACAGCTTAGTCTAAGTGGAGAAAAAAAAATCCTATTTAACAACTTGTATTCTACATCTTTTTGCAGTGGGCTGCAGACAAGTCCCAATACTCTAAAACTGGACACCAATGTTGGGTTTCATGGCAGCTGTCCAGTGTCCTGGCATTGCTGAACTACCGCAACCCTGAGTGCATGCATGCCAGTCTTGTCCTCTGCTTTAACAGTTTTAGGTCAAAGAGGGGAATTAAAGGTCAGGCTAAGATTAGACTCTGGTTTGCCGACCAACTCTTGGCCCAAGTTATATTGAGTACTGTAAGTGCTGCCTCAATCAGACCACATGCTCCTTCTGTTTTACAACAGTGATACTAAAGGAAATACATTTTACTCAAGTCAAAAAGGTATTTTTATGGTTTCAGCCGAGAAACACAATATAATTTCGCATTTATAAGCTCTAGAAGCATATTCATTTTCCTTAATTGTACCTAATTGTGTTACAAACTGTGAAAACTACATGTCCATCCATGCAAACTGACCTAAAGCTGCACTTCTACACCTTACCCCCCTGTTAGGAGGAAACAGGACAATGTCCAGATTGCAACATTGTGAGGAAACAAATAGTTGTGAGCAGACTGTCTTGCAGTGCCATCTTGTGTTGTGGCATAAAAATCCACCTATTTCTCTTTTTCATACTGTGTGTCAAAAAGGATGTGGATGCAACCTCAAAGTTCAAAGGCTCTAAGTAGTAAAAAAGGGTCCAATCCTTCAAACCTTCAAGATGTAAGACATATTCGGTGCTTGATAGAAGTATTCATACCGCTTAAACTTTTTAACATTTTGTCATGTTGCAGCTACAAACCACAAAATGTATTTTAATGGGATTTTATAAGAAAGATCAATATAAAGTAGTTCTAAATTGAAAATTACACCACCAAAACTGACAGGCCAACAAGGACAGCGTTAAGCAGAGAAGCAGCCAAGAGCCCCATGGTGACTATGGAGGAGCTGCAGAGATCCACAGCTCAGGTGCGAAGATCTGTCAACAGGACAAGTATTAATCATGAAAACAAGGTAAGAAAAAAGTCACTGTTGAAACAGCCATAAGGTAAGAAATACAATTTTCTGTTTGCCACAAGCCATGTACAACTCACAATAAATATATGGAAGAAGGTGCCCTGCTCAAATCAGACCAAAATGTAACTTTTTGAACAGCATGCAAAGTGCTTTCTGTGGTGGAAAACAAAGGATGTGCATCACACACAGCATCCCCACTGGGAAAGATGGTGGTGGCAGTATCACGCTGTGGGGCTGCTTTTCTTCAGCAGGGTCAGAGAAGCTGTTCCACTTGACAAGAAGATGCATTTGGGTTTAATGCAGAAAAAAGACAATGGACAATGACCCTGAACATACACCCATAGGTACAACAGCATTATTTAAATTGAAGCATATGTGTGTGTTAGAATGTCCTAGTCCAGATCGGAGAATTGGTGGCCAGACTTGGACAATGGTGTTCAAAGACATTCTCCAATTTAAGCCTGAGGTATTTTGCAAAGTTGAATGTTCAAAAATGTCAGTCTTTATATGTGCAAAGCTGGTAGTTTTCCAAAAAGACCTCCGCCCCAAAGGGGTTTTTAAGGCTTGGGGAAAAGGTGTTTCTGATAAAATCATGCCCCCCTTTTTTTTTTCGGTTTTGTAATAAACTTAGTTTGGGCTAAATCCCGCAAAAAAAAGGGGGTTTGGGTTGCAACCAGGGCCAGATTAACACTTCACTTCCCTGGGCAACAATATTCAAGGACCCATATCACGACCCCAGGATAACCATAATTTTGCAAAATCTAAATAAATTACCGTAAATACAGTAAAATATACTAATACTTCAAATTCTAAAAGCAAAGTATATTTTTATGTACCAAAAGTCCAAAAGCTAATTGAACTACAAAGAAAATCCCAGTCCCCTTTTTCAAGGACCTCACTCCCAATGATTATTTAAAACATTAAAAAAGCACAGTATAATCGGTAAAATTGGGGCCCCCTAGATTTAGGGGGGAGGGAAAGTGTCAAACCCAAATTTTACAAAAAAAAAAAAGATAAGCAACCACCCATTCCCCAAACCCTTCAATTTTTATTCCATAACAATTATCCCCCAAAACAAAAAGGCCAAAAATTTTCCAATTTTTAAAACCTAAAAAAATGGGGGAAAAAAGCATTTTTTTAAAAAATTTTAGCCTTTAATTGGCCCAAAAAAACAGAGAGCCGGGTCCCGTGAAATTTTTTGGTCCCCCCCTCATTTTTTAAAAACCCTTTTTTTAAAAAAGAAAAAAGGGGCCTTTTTCAAACCCCACAGTTAGACACAGGCAAGGTTTTTAAAAAAAAAAGGGTTTTTAGTGCAAAATAAAAATTTGGGAAAAAAAAGTTCTTAAGTCCCCTTTTTTTTTTCTAAAAAAAAGCTTTCAGAAAACCCTTTTAAAAACGGTAACCCTTTTCCAAAAATGCATTCTTTAAAGGAATAAATTCGTTTTGACAAGGAAATACCCCGATCTGCCGGGTTTAAAAGAGCTCAGTTAGCAGATCACAAAACATACAATCGCTCTCAAATTTAAAAAACCCCCAAAAAAAAGGTCAAACCCCCGGGGTGTGTAGGCTTTTGATGCGCCTTGGGGTAGGGGTTTTACGTCATCAGCAGGCCTGTCTTTCAAAAACTCCTTTTTTTTTCAAAACGGGTTGGGGTGTAAAAAATGGTTTCCTTTTGTGTAGCAATGACAGCTTGTTTTGATTTTCCAAGCCTGAAAACTGTTTTTTGTAGAGTGCCAAAAATATGGAAAAAACCCGTTTCCGAGCGCCACAAGGCCCCAAAAGCAGTAGCCCAAAATCCATATTGCTTTTTTGGGAGTTGGTTTACTTTTGTTGCCTTAAAAAACTTTTTGCAGTACCGGGCCCCCAAAAATAGTCAATTACGGGTTCCCCGTTTAAATTTAAGGTTTCCGACCAACGCAGGGAGCTTCAAAATTTGGGGGTTTTTCCATTCCCTCCAAATTTGTTGGTTTAAAAAAAAAAAACAAAAAAAAGGGGGGGTAAAAATATCTCTAATTCCCTGTAATTTTCATTGAGGGGAATTTTTTTGGAGCTTGGGTCCTTTCAATTCCCCGAGTGGTGCTAAGGGATTTTTTAAAAAGTTTTATTTAATGAAAAGTTTTTCTGTTTTTTGGGGGGAACTGTTTTTTCCCCCCGAGGGTTTCGCCCCCTGCGAAAAAAGTATTTCAGACTGCAAAGGGAGTTCAAAAAAAAAAAAAAAAGCAATTATTTAAAAAAAGTTAACCCACCCCAAGAGGTTCAGCGGAAAAGGGCCCGCAAAACCCGGTTTTGTAATGGGAAAGTGGGTTTTGTTTTTTTTCCCAAGGTGGGCCCGGGGCCCCCCCCCGTGTATTTTCAGGGCAAAGGGGGGGTTTGCATTTTCATTTAAATTTGGGCCCCGGGGCAGTTTTTAAAGGGGCAAAACCCCAAAACCTCCCCACCATTTTTGTTCAAGGGTTCGGGCCCGGCTTCACCTGTGTGGCTGTTTAATGGGCTTTTTAAACCCCCATTGGGAATCCTTCTACTACTCGGCCCCTCTGCACTGACCAAAACCCCCCCCCAAAAAAAAAAACTGTGAGCTGATTTTTCCTTTTGCTAAAAATCTGGTGTTGAATCAACGATTACAGAGGGAAATAGTCGCATGGCTGAAATTCCTCTGGCCCTATCACTTGCCTGGTTTTTTCAACCATTAATGAAATAAAAATTCTTCGCACACAGTTGTGGGCAGGTTTATGATTTTTCGAAACCCCTTTACCCTTATTGCCATGCTTCGCAATCGCGGAAACCGTTCAAGGGAAACCCCCCAAATAGTTCCCCTTGGGGGCGGAGCCCAGGCAAATTCGTTTTTTCCCCGAAATGGCAGTCCTCTGTTCCCAAAAAAGTACTAAAAAGCAACCACAACCCCCCCCAAGGACTTCTTTCCCCGTACCGCTGTTCGGTCTCACCCTGTCGGGGCCCAAGAGAAGCGTTTTCCCCCATGCATGCGTAAGGGGGAAAACCTTGGGGCAATTTAAAGACAGCATGTTTTGGGGTTTATGTTCTCCACTCTTTTTCGTTGATCCCAAAAAACCCCCTTGGGGTTTTTTCCCCAATCAAAAGAATCCCCGCTGATTAAATGCATGCTTTTGGAGTTTGCAGGGATAGCAATAAAACTGATCCAGTTGAAGGCCGAGGTTTAAAGGCAGCCATTCCCCTTGGCACAATTTTGGTTGTTTTTTTTGAAGCCGGCAATGAAACAAAATCATTTGGCGGGGGGGTATTTCCCCTACCCCAAAACTTGGGTCCCCCTTACCGTTGCAGGATATTTGGGCCCCCCCCCGGTTTTTGGGAAAACTGCAGGGCCCTCGGTAAATCGCCTCTTCCCGGGACCGCTCTGTAATACCCCCCCCCACCCCACCCGACAGGCAGCCCCCTCTCTATGCAGCGCAAGGGCTCCGGCGGAAAGTTTAACATCAAGCGGGAGATAACCAGACACTAACCCGGGGCCCTAAAGGCCGTGGGCCCCTGGGAAATTGTCCAGTTGCCCGTATGGTTAATATGGCTCTGGTTGCAACGCACAAAATGTGTAAAAGTTTATTTTTCTTCTTTAATCGGCTGCTCCTCTCAGGGTTTACCTCAATGATCACCTGCCAATCCAGGCCTCGACTGATCTGGTATGGCAGTCATTTTGGTGACTTACGTCAGATCCCCTGCCTGACACAAGCATTGAACAGCGCCTTGGACCGGCATTGGGAGGACACAGAATGCTGCCCCCCAGTGGCTTGTGTAAAAACAACTGCAGTGTAAATACTTTTGCAAGGCACTCTACTGGCAAGAGTTATTTAGAAGAGTGAAATGGAATTATTTTGGAGGAGGGTGGGGGTTTTGAAGTAGGGAATCAGAAGCATGTGAGGTGTAGCAGCAGCAAAGTCAATGTAACAAAGACAGAATCATCCTAATGATCCACAGCAGAAAGGTCTCCCTGCAGGTGTTTTGCTTCGAAGGCATGCAAGACAAGTACCAAAAATGATCTGATGTCCACAAGACATAAAGTTACTTTATTCTTTTTTTTAACAGAGACATTACCTTGTTTTTCAACCTTTAAGTAATTCATAATCACAACTTCAAAAATAGACATGGAAACAGCGGCTGACATGGCTTCTTTCCTGAGTTGAAATATAAGCTCTGTAAAACCCCTTTAAACTATGTGCCTAAAAACTGGAGAACCTGTCACCAAATTCTGCAATCTAGGCTTTTACACTTTGTAACTTGTGTTTTCCCAGTCAACACAATTTCCTTCCAGTATGCATCAAACTTTTTAAATTAACACTCGGGGACTTTTAACTAAATATTCTGGCTTGGACTCAGGGATGTTTTTTTTTTCACCGATGACTCATCACAGTCATATTCATGCATAGTGTAGCAGTGCATCATCACTCCAGACTTGGATAGCTCTTGTTTACTATGTTTTGCTACAGGCAAAGTGTGGACACCCAGTTTCCCTGCCAGCTGATCAGGATTTTTATTTAATCTCATTTTTGCCTACAAGACCTCTTTTCAGATTTGGGAGCTAATGTTCCTCCAGGGCTGGCTTCCTAGTAGGATTTTGAGGTACCCCAGCAACAACACACCTAGATCAAAAAGTTGAATTATCTTTTCAGTGGGTCATCTTGTTCTACAGGAGGCTGCTAATGACCAAATCGATTATAGTGCTTTAGATTCAACCACAAACTTCACTTTGTTTTATTAGGACTTTATTGTATTTCTACAATTTCTACCTCTACAATTAGAAGTAAAAGTTTTATCACAGAAAGTTTTGCTAAATATTTCTTGCAAAGTAGTTCAGGCTTAGTCAGATTGGATGTGGAGGGTCAGTGGACTTCAGTTGTCTCACTACAGATTGCATGCATAATACCACAAATAGCTTTCTGTATCTTGGTCCTAAGTTCAGTTTTAGTCTCATCTGACCAGAGCACCTTCTTCCAGATGTTTGTTGTGTCCCTTATATAACTTGTGGCAAACTGTAAATGGAAACATATTTTCTAACATATTATCTGTATATTAAATCCTTAAGTCTGTCACATGAAATATGTATATATATACTGACTCATTTCCTTACTCTAAAAGAACATTTCTGCTACAACCCTTGCAGAAATCTCTACTGGCAGGCTTATATGTAAGCACGTTCTCCATGTAGCAATAAAGCGTTTTGGACGTGGTAACAGGTCCACGCAGCAGAATGACGGGGGAAGGAGTGAACTTCTTCCAACAGCCACAAGAACATTCAATAAATCATCATGTTAAAACAAGATGTCATGAGGATGCAAAGCTCCACGCTGAAGGAGAAATTGAGATGACAGGTGTCAATAGGGAGTGAACCATGTGGGCTTTGCGAGTGGGCAAGAATTGAATTTCTATGAGCAAGAAAGCAGAACACCCCAAATGTCAAATCCATTTATTCATGCAAATCATAAGTGAACATAAAAAATAAACGGCAGAGGGTTTACAGGTGCCATTGTCTTTGGATCTCCACCTCTTTGTTACACACAAAAAATGTCAAAACGTGTCTACGTTTACTCCACGCACTGTGAAGATTTTATGGGAACAAAGCTCGTAATAGTCTGGAATGAAGTATGAGGCATCTGATCTATACTGGTTTAAACCACATTACACCAAACTACATAGAAACTACATTTAAACATCCTATTTCTGCAGGTGAATGCATGTGTGTGAGTTTCTCTAAGAAGGATGCCCCAAGTCTCATCTTTTTCTCTTCTCTCCACTAACAGCCAAGTCCGCTCATGGACCCAATCCGGTCCAGTTTCAAGCCAAAGCAACCTCTGTTCCATCCCCTCCGTGACCTTTCCGGTTCTGCTTGCCTCTGACTGGTCAGGGCCCCCTTCAGCAGCCGGAGCCAGGGGGTCTCGGGTTGCATTTGGACGTCGGCCCATTTGGGGTACTCAGCTGCTTTGACTCCAGAGGAGGAGGAGGAGGCAGTGGACCTCTCCTCCGGCTGGCTGTTCAACAGGTTCTCCAGGTCTTCTAGAGTCAGGAGGTCATCATAGCGCTCCAGAAACTGCTCCAGAAACTACACAGAAGGAAGAAAAAACATGAAATCAAATTTTTAGGGTGTGCACAAGGGAAAATAATTCAATCAGCAAGACACTTCATTTTCCTCCTGCTGCTTTCTGTATTCTCCCAAATCCACTTCCTTTCCCCCCCACATTGTACCTGCGCAGCATCAGGAGCAGGATGCAGAGCGCGAGCCTCTGTTATCTCAAAGGGAGTCAGGAGGAGCAGAGTGGCACACAACAGCACAGGGCGCAGCATGGCAGCGGGAATAATGAGAGCAGAGAGAAGGACCGGAAAACACTCTGGCTGCAGGAATCTGAACGCTGAGGAAAATATGGAGAGAAATTTGGGTATTTCAAAACAGACAACATTAAAACAGCAAGTAATGATCAACAGTTGCTTTGTGTTTTTATGCAAGATATCATATTTTCTGACAAATATGCAGCCGGGCAAATGAAATGTATGTAGGGCATATCACCGAAACAAATCAGCCACCTACGTCTGAGAGTGAGTGTTTTATTTAGGGGGCAACCATTAGAAAACGAGGAAATATTTATGGTAGTTTTTATTTTTCAGTCGATATGTTTTACAACTTTTAGCTTTAAAATAAACATATATATATATATATATATATATAAAGCCTTTTAGCCAATTAAATCACCAGGTTTAATTTTAAATAATCTTTGGGGTTGTGATCCAAACTGATTTAAATGGACACCAGCTGTCAAACAGCAGATAATAGAAAAATGTGACCTTATTCAAACAAAAAAGATAACATTTCAAATCCAGGTTTAGCATTAAAATGACAGAAATTAAGATAAAAGGATATATAAATAAAATAGTGTGATTCAAATTTTTTATTGACATTAGCTGCAAAGATATAGTTAAAAGAAGTAGTCATTCAAAATAAGTCAACGTGCCGGTTGGATTTGTTTTATTATTTCAATAATTTCTTCAACTAAACTCATCGTTGTGCTCAGGTTTAATTCATAAGGAGTTATACATATAACCCTAATTAAAAAAGACATGAAATGAACACAAAAAAAGGGAAATGAAGGTTAACATTTAGAAAAGCTCACCTAATGTTTGTTTTCTCTCAGAGCTCTGGGTGTCTTCTCCTCTCACAGGCTCTTCTCCATTCCCTTCTTCTCGGGCTCTCAGCTTCCTCTCACTTGTTGGCACCTGCTAGGAGCATCAGTTTCTCATTCAGCTGGCTCCTCCTCCTCCTCGCTTCCACACTGTGATGGAATTGGGAGGATGATGATGAGAATGATGATGATTGTCTTGCTCCTGCGTCGGTCCCCTGACTGCTGGGGATTCAGCCGGGATGCTGCAGAGGTTTTGTAGAGCCAAAGATGGACCCCCGCCCCCGCCCCACCCACTCCTTGCTCTAATCATCTTCCTCCTCTTCATCTCCGTTTCTTTGGAGTGATGTCATAGCTT
This sequence comes from Crenichthys baileyi, assembly GCA_036173005.1. Taxonomy (NCBI): domain Eukaryota; kingdom Metazoa; phylum Chordata; class Actinopteri; order Cyprinodontiformes; family Goodeidae; genus Crenichthys; species Crenichthys baileyi. The sequence goes on from JAHHUM010000994.1 coordinate 219,983, forward strand.
CGGAGAGACTTGATTGTCATTGCCAAGGTGACCGTATGTGTGGTCAGTGCTCTGTAAACCAAACTTCAGCCAGAGTGTGCACAAGCCAAGGTCAGAGGCCAGTAGGGAGCCCCTGCCTCGGCGCTGTGACCTGCATATGATCAGGAAACTGGCAGAGGAAGACTTCATGAAGTCCAGTCACGACTTATCCTGAATTATACATCTCCCATGCACTAAAAACACTCTTTGTCTCTGTAGTGTTTCCCAGCGTGCGCTGACCTCCCTCTCTCTGCTGGGTAACTTACAGTCTGTCAGTGCCATCTGCTCCTTGTACCCCCTGCTGCCAAATTACCACACTACCAGAAGCTGCTGAAGGATCCAACACACCGACCTTAAAGTTCAACAGCCTCTGATTGTTTCAAGTGAATAAACACCAGCCTTTATCGATGCCCAAAGCTGGCCGAGCAATCAGACGTTCTCATGTGGACTTCCATGTTGGATATTGATGTTCTTTCATTTGTTGCAAAGCGCACCATCACTTATTTGCACCCTTAACCCAAATTATCCTCAGATAAACACACCGTTACCCCCGCTGTTGCAAGTGTCTTTACATAACATTTGAGAAAAATGCACCCCTCTCATCTTTTTTGGAGAGGACACAGTGTGGGAGTTGGCGTAGGAGAATAGGGAGAGAGAAAGAGACTAGTGATGATGGTGGGGTTTGAACTACAGCGGTATGTGATGTGATGGAGCACTGGAGGAAAAGTAGGCAGGAGAGAGTAGGAGGAGGAGAAAAGGAGGGAGAGAGAAAAAAAAACATCAGGAAGGGAGCTGAGGGAGATCTACAAAGAGATTGATTACAGGAAAATAGAAAGGGACAGCTAGGCAACGGAAAGTGCATCAGACAGAGAGACGAAAAAATAAACACTGTAAATAAACATTTAATGCAAGACACTGAGAAATACAGGGAAAATGTATCTCCTCAGATAAAGACTCAACCTAAAGTATTTTTACCCTTATGGATTTCTTCGGTTTCACTATTTGAGCTCAGCTACCAGATTTTATTATCAGGTAAAGATAACCAGAGTAAAAAACGAAAGCTGTTTTTAAATCATGATTCTATATTTTAGGAGAAAGAAGCTATCCAACCCAGTCAGGTCTTACGTGAAAAAGTAATCACTACCTAAACCTAACAGCCGCCATCAAGCGTTAACTTGCAATTACTATTTCACTTCGCTGTGGAGCAATTCTGTCTGACTCTTTTTGGTAGGATTGTTATAATCTTGACACATTTAAGGGTTTCTGGTCATGCACAGCTTGCTTTAGGTCCCGCCAAAGTATGGCAATCAAATTTAAGTCTGGCCTTTGACTAGGCCATCCAGAGTTGGACTTGCTGATGTGCTTCGCATCATCACCCTGAAGAAGGCTTCAGGATTTCCTGCTAGACAGTAGAAATCATAGAAATCAAGGAACTCCATATCATAACACTACCACCACCATGCTTAACTGCTGGTATGTTTTCTGAAACGCTGTGCGAGTTTTATGTTAGATGTAACGGGACACAATTCTTTATAAAAGTTACACTTTTGTCCTCAGAATATTTTCCCAAAAGATCAGTGAATGTTTGAGAACCTTGTGTTATTTTTGGTTAGCTGTGGTTTTGCCCTGTCTCCATTACTTTAAATCAGCCAGGTGATCCAGTGCTATGGTTATTATTTGTGACCAGCTTGATTAGTCATCAATGTGCTTTTCGAGTATTTTAGGTGGGCTGGCCACTCCTGGGAAAGTTAACTGTTCCATGTTGAGGCCACAACCCATTTATTAGTGACGATCACTGAGGTTCAATGGAGCCTTAGAAATGGCTTTGAGGCCATTTCCAGACAGATAGATGTCAACGACTTTTCTTGTTTGTTCTTGACTTTCTTTAGATCAGAAAATGAGTTGCTTTTTAAACATTTTCTTTTAGCCTAAAAGATCTAAATCAGAAACCCCAAAAAACATCTGAAACATTTAACAAAGGAAAAAAGCAACAACTAAAAAAAAAGAAATACAGATTTTAAAAATAATTGATGAGGGGCACATACATTTTTTTACAGATTTTTTTGTAAATAAGAAAATGCAAGAAATCTGAACTTAATAGAATAAAAATGCACATCTAATGCTGTCTGGACAAGCTGTGGCAACCCTTTAAACAGCCTGTCCAAACACACAAAACAAGCATTCACAGCTGCTCTGAACAGTACTATAAATTTACATGACATCACCTAGCAGACAATCCCTAACATCAGAAGACATGGTTCAGATTCTCACAGTATAATGAGCATGCGTAGAAATACCACCATGGTACTTGAACAAAAATGTATAACATGATCTACTGTAACAGTTATTACATATAGTTTTATTTAGAAAAAGTATTAGTAGTATTTTAGTGTAAAAGTTCTAATTGGGGTTAAAATTATACCTCATCTGCACTTTACAAAATAACACTGGGAGCCTAACCCACTGATATTAACTGGTTAATGGTTAGTCGAGTCAAGAAGCACCTGTGGGAAGTTGCAACTTGCTAAAACAAGGTTACTTATAAAAGTTGTGCTCTTTTAGGGTCATGACTAGTAGTACTCTTTCAACCAGTTCACAATGCAAAGCAGAAGGAAAAATAAACATTGAAATTTCAAAAGTAATTTGCTGAATTAGAAACATTTTGGACAATTAATTTCATAATGTGTTAACTAACCATCACAGGGACTGATTGAACGGACTGAAGAACTACCAAGATGGCGGCTTTCTACGGCCGATCGCAGCGTGAAGAACAAGCTGTTGTAAAGAGAGAACTAATAGTGGCTTTAGCAGCTGTAATAAAAATGTAACACATTTATAAGGATTATGTAGACATTTTTTTTCAGCTTAGTGAGGAGAGAAGGGAAACCTCAGATAAAATGGAACAAGCTCACATTATTGGACCATCAGATGTTCCAATCACCAATAGCCTCAGCTCTGGCTTGCTCTAGGCCAGCTTAAGCATCAAAATACAATGAAATAAGCAATATCTATAATAGTTTTGTCTTAAAGTGTGGTCTTTAGCGTTGTGGTTTCAAATATCTTCTTCAGGGCAGAGGAAGGAAAACTGGCTTCATAATTCAAGGCAAAGCTTCTCTTCTTGGCGAATCTTTCGCTCATTCTTTCTGCAGGAGCCTAACCAGCCAGTTTCAGGCTAGTCTTATGTTTTGGTCCGGGTACGTCACCAGTCAGACAGACAACAGACCTTACTTTACTTGGGATTCAAGATTTTATTTAAGGATGCAGTCTTTTACTCGGCCAGCGGATCAAGGCATGCATGTGTGTGTCCTCCCCAATGCAGCCTGTGGGAAGCTGCATGCAAAGATGAATGCTGCTGCTTTGTAGCTCTATGACCTTCATGGAAGCGATCATGAAAATAGACATTGTGCATTCTGGGATTAAGAGTTTATACCAGTCTCTTGTTCTCAGTTTGTAGATTAGTCCTTCTTCTTTCCATGGGTGGGCCCAACAGAGCCAACAATGCAGATGGGCTGAATGCCGCCATTAAAAGGAAACTGGACTTCCTGAACACCTCAGCAGTGCTACAAGCTGATCACCTCCATGCCACGTCTGTGGTCCTTTAGCTGGATGGCACAATTCCTCAAAGAACAAGACTTTGTCTTCCATTTGAAGAAGGGCAGTGCAACAATCGCAGAAACAGTGGAGAAAGACCACAGAGCTGGAGAAAACTCTGGTCTTTGTAACACTTTATCATCCTATTAAATTCCTTCAAACAATAGCAACAGTATGACAGAAATTCTAAGCAACTTTAAAAATAAGCTTTAAAATCGTCAGTTTACCTCAGCAGAAATAAGCCCATTTCTAGTAGAGACGTGTAAGAGAGACACGCAACCATGAAAGTTAAAACAAGACCAGGTTTATTAAAAAGGATTTTGTTATCCATCATTTGATGCATCTTCAAAATACAAATGTTTAGTGAAAAGCAGTAAAATAGGTAAAACAAATGTACAAAAGAGATTAAATAAAAACAGTTGATTATAAAAGATTAAGAGGACTGTAGAAAGAAAACAGGAAATCAGTTTCTGAGGCGAGCTCGCCGGGACATTCGGGAGATGGGAGTTGTCACTTTGGGGGTCTCGCTCTCCGTCATCACAGCATCTGCAAGAAGATGAAGCTTAGTGAGGTCACACATTTCTTTGGTCTACAATTATATTTTGTAAAAGTTCAAGAGTTGCTCAACTGTATCCCATTGTGCAGAGTAATGTCAGTGGTGTTATAGCAAACCTGCATTTTGGTCACCATTAACTGACTGGTAGCTGACAAACTCGCTTTTAATATATGCTTTTTATCGCCACAGAAAGAAAGAATTCAAATGTAATCCTTTAAAATAATTATGTGAACCCTGAACAAATCAAAAGCTTTAAGATTATTCCCAAATTAAAACGTAATTAAAACGGTCTAGGTTTAAGTCCAAACAATGTTAATTTTTAGCTTGATATTTAACTTTATTACCGATTTAGGTTCAATGTGTTGATGTAGGTTTTGTATGCTACTTTAAAACTTGAATCTTTGTTTGTAAGAAAAAGGGAATTTGCATTAATGGGAGTTATACAATATCATGTTTTTTTATCAGAAATTTACAGCCAAGTTTTTTTCGTCTGCCGATTTTGAATATTCCCCAAAACCCCCCCAAAATGGCATTTTTAAGCCCCTTTGGGCCCCAAAAACCTGAACCTGGGCCGGGTGATGACTTTAAGGTTTTTTAAATTTTTTTGGGAAATTTTTTTTTTATTGGACAGTACAAAAAGGTTTAAAAATTTCAGTAAAAAAAAGGAAATTTCCCGGTAAAAATTTAATTTAGAGGGGAATGAGGCGCCCTTAACCCTAAACGGAATAAAAGAATTAGTTGTTTGTAACCCTAAAAAAAGATTTTTCTTTGGCCCTTTAACTTTAACGAAAATTTTAGTTTACAAAAACCCGTTTTTTTTTCCTTTTCCCAAATTTTAGTTTAATGGGCAACACATGCCAAAAAAATCAATAAAAAGGGGCTACAAAAAAATATAAATTTTTTTTGCCCCTCCAAAAATGGGGGAAAAAACCGTTTAAAAAAAAAACATTTGTCAATTACATAAATGTGGAAAATAAAGAAAAACGTATATACACTTATAGTTAAAACGTAATAATAATAAAAACAAACTGAAAATAATTGCATTCCAAAATAAATAAAAAATAAAAAACAAAAACCCGGCAGTGTCCTTTAAAATTTTCATCCTCTCTTCGTCGTTTGGAAGGTGATGACCCGGTTTTTTAGGGCTGGGGATTTTTGCCCGGGGCACAAAAACTGTCATCGCCATGGTGGAAAAAATGAGGAATTTTTTTGGGACCTTTTTGGAAAAAAAAACAAAACATATTTCCATAGTCAAAGTCAGTTGTTTTATACATACATTTATTTATATTTAGGCTCAAGAAACCAGAAGAGTTAAGGCTGTGAATTCTGACCTCTACGTGATTTCTGACGGCCTCTGGTGGGCAGAGGTGTACAGGTGCTGGTCTTCTCAGTAGATCCTTCGTTCCTCTGGTTCTCATCCATCTCAGGGCTTTCTACGTTCTCCAAGCCCCGGGTGTGAACCGCTGTCAGCCGCTTCTCAAAGTCATCTACCTGGGCCTGAGGAAGATATTTATTATTACTACATGAATTAAGGTTAAACCCGTTTATTATTACGCAGGAGAAATAAGCCACAAGTCTAGCTTAAACGGGAGATTCAGACACCTTGAACTGAGGTTTGGCCCCACGACGAAGCTTGGCTGTGATGGATAGCAGAGGCTGGTAGACCCCGGGTTCGGTAAGCTTGTCGCTGTAACACTCCCAACATTCCTGCAGCCTCTTAAAGCCACGCTCGCACATCGAAAGCAGAGACAGGGACATGGCCAAGTCGCACCACTGACGCTCGGTTCTGCAGAGACAAGAACATGAAATGAGAGTTTGAGTGATTAGAAAATAAACCTGATTAGCAACATAACGCACAGTAATTCTAGACCCTGGACAAAAACAAGCTCATTTCTGATAAACATGTCATTGCTCTGACATTTGGACCAAATCTCATTTCCAGGAACCTTTTATGTCCAAATTCAGTTTTCCATTATATAGTATAAAATGTCCTTCCTTTGAGCTCTGCGTATGGATAAAGTATGACTCAGAGGCTGAAGCCTGACCAGCCCAGTCATTGCATCTACCCTTTCAAACTACACACAAGACCGTTTCCATGACAAAAGCAGTGAATAGGAAGATGTCAGTGTACATGACTGGTGAAGCGAACTGTGAACTTGATTTAATTGTCAAAGTCTCTTTCTCAGAGTAAAAAAAAAAAAAACACCCACCAATTACCCACACATCCACATCACACAATGAAATACTGTAGGACCGCCTCAGAAATTAGGAGTAAGGAAGAATAAAAACAGTGAAACAAAACACGCGGGTTAAAGGTGGCAGCAAGAAAATGAGGTGAGATGTACTCACTTTGCAGTCCTGAAGCGCTGACACAGTTTCTCCACCAAAGACTCAGTTTGCCTCTCTTTAGTGATGTAGGAGAACAGCTGCCTGTGAACAAACCCAAAGCTTCATCCTCCACTTTAAAAGCTTAAACTGCACCCATCCAAAGCCTTCATTGCTGTACATTAGCTTAGTATCCTATTCTGTGGCCAGATATAAGGCCTTGCAAAAGTATTCATACCTGTTGAATGTTACAACCACAACACTCAAAGTATGTTTGGGGATTCAGACCAAAACAAAAGTAGCACATAATCTTGTGAAGTGAAAGGAGAACTATACAAGATTTTTGTTAACATGGATAAAAAAAATTAAATCCTGGAAAGTAAAAACTTTGTATTCAACATACCAGTCACAAACTGTGGCAGAAATGTCATATCTGTGCATTCTTTTTTGCAAACTAGCTCAAGCTTAATGGAGAACATCTGCACAGTAATGTCAAGCTTTACCACAGTTTGATGCAGGTCTAAACTTTGACTGGGCCTTTCTACAAGAATATGCTTTGATCTAAACTCTTCTATTGTAGCTCTGGCTGCATGTTGTAGTTTGTCGTCCTGGAAGGCAAACCTCTGGCATATCCTAAAGTTTTTTTTCCAGCCTATAATGGGTGTCTACCAGGTTCGCCTGTATTCAGCTCAGTTCAGCTTCCTAGCTCTCAGAGTGGCTATCCTGTCCCTGCTGAAGAAAAGCATCCCCATAGCATGATTGTGTTTAGGGTGATGTGCAATATAACCCTTCCACCACACATATACCTATTGCACGTAGCTCACAAAGGTTAAATTTCATCTCATCTGATCAGAACACCTTCTTTCACATGCATGTTGTGTCCCCTGCATGGCTTTTCACTTCTTACTGGCATTCTTCTTGCAACTCTTCCATAAGGGCTAGATTTGCACAGTGCATGGCTAACAGTTGGCCCTGTTGACAGATTCTCCCACCTGACATGTTGATGTCTGCAGCTCCTCCAGTGTTAGCACAAACCTCTTAGCCGTTTCTTTGAATAATGCTCAACTTGCACAACCCTATTATAGCTTAGGCGGCTTTATCGCATAAAAATACACATACGTTTGTGGTTGCAATGAGACAAAATGTGAAAAGGTTCAAGGACTTTGTGGGCCCCTCACTTCATGATGGTGTTGAAGTCCTCTGAGCTCATTCCTCTCTCTGGATCCGACAGGCGACTGATGATGTCTGGCAGCAGGTTGTAGATTGCATTATCCTGATGGATCACACAAAGCAGTTAAAAACCTTCAACGTCTTCAGTTTCCACTAGAGCTTCTGGACGAGTATCTGTGTGTGCACCTTAGTGGCGAGCTCATTGAAGAAGTTCAGGGCCAGGCTGCTTATGTGCGGCTCCGGGTCAATTAGCAGCACAGCGACCTCACTGACTTGGCCTTTGACCTTTAGCACATCCTTAAGCACCAACTGAGTAAGAACTGTCACAGCTGTCTGCCTCACAGATGGGACCTCATCACTCAGCCTAAAACGTGACAAAGAGGGGTGAGAAAAAAGAAATCAAGTTAATGATCTGAGAGTTAGTTCTCAGCAGCAGACAACGTGCACAGCTCCTCCCAAAGACAACACCATCATGTGGATATTCAGCAAGTACAGTCCTTCTCTTCAGTCGTTTCTGCTGGACAACCTTTAAGATACATCTCACTGGACACAAACAGTCTGGCTAATGCTAGCATGTTTACTCTGGTTTTATACTACTTGTTGATAAACAGCTCCTAACAAGTTTCACTGCACTTAATCGTGTACAGACAAAACTTAAAGTAAAGGTTGTCCTCTTGTTTGTCAATTTAAGGCTTTCCTTTGAACCATAAGGTCTTATGACTTGGGTTGGGCGGCACCAGAGATGGGTCAGAAACTGGAGCAGCTAATACAGTCTCTTATATTTTAAAACATTGTAAAAGTGTAATGTCTTATATTGTGATGTCTTATATTTTTAGGACATTTAAAGGCAAGTTATTTTTTCAGAAAGTAATTATTTTTTACAAAAATATGAACAGAAAGTGTATAAGATTTGTTAGTTGCATCTTTGCAAAAATACTGTGACAAACCTCAAATTAGATGATAAATCATTTTATTTCCAGTTATACTGGACAGAAAACTACACTATCAGTTCTAGCAACAAGGTCCCAAAAGTAAATGAAAGGAAAGTCACTTCTTATCAGAACAAGGATGTAAAAATCACCCAAAGCTCAGACAAACAGAGGTCTTATTGGTTGACTGCATACAATGGGACTGGACAGTGTGCGGCAGGGCAATCAGAAGCCAATTTAGCTTTACCCTCACCGAAAACCCAAAGAACAAAAGCAACTCATTTTCCATTTCTCATTTGCACCAAAGAGCAGGACTCCTGGCAGAGGATCACACACCTGTACATGCTACTTCCACATGCCAGTGCAGAAGCTTACCACAGCAATGAACAGGGTAATTAATTCTTAATGTGCTTATCAGGAGGCGCCAGGACAGCAGCCTTGAGAACAGTGGAGGTGTTGGTGTGTGGGAGACAATTAGGAATACTATGAAATGCTTATCTTGTAGAAAACACTATGAGGGCAGTGACGCGTTATGAAAGGAAATGTCCTAAATGTCCAAACACCCCAATGTGAACATTATCTTCTATTATAATTAAAACTCCACTTTATAAAGAAGAGCCTCTCAGTTGGGTGCAGGAATAAAAAAATAAATAAACACACAGATGGGAAAGTGCTTTTTAAATGCATGGTTTAAACACAAAAACCTTTGCAGAATGTGTGACATTGCCCCAAATTTATGCCCCTCTGCTTGCTCAGCTGCACCGTATAATTACAACTTACTGGTCATCGGTTCTAGTCAGTCTTCAACAGTGATAATTAAGCCGTTTGTTGTCTTATAGCGGCCTTTCCTGATGTTGTCTGAGGCTCCGCCCAGGCTCCCCCTTAATCTTTGAAGGAATAGCCAGTTGTCACGGCAACCACATAGGTCAGAATATGAAGCACATTCTCAGAGTTTGTCACAACATAGAGATCATCTAAAAGTTTGATCCCCACTACCTGTAAGAGAGTAAACTTTTCCCATCATTTGGCTCAGTGGAGCGTTCTGACAGCGGTAACACTCCAGTGGTCGAGAGGAACGTCACAATGAAATGTGGCGGTGGTGGGATTCGGATGAAGAAGGCTGGAGTTTGCAAGGATGTGCGGCAGTGGGTGTTTGCAGGAAAAATAACTTCACTTGCAGTACACCCACTCAAATGACCCATTGAGTGGAAGCATTTTCTTATGATCTTTGATGAAAGAAACTTTTCAGAAGCTTATGGTGGTATGCATTGACAGTTATTAATGCCTAGTCGGACAAGGATTATTTGCCTTGGAGACAAGCAGATATTAACATTATTCAGGACCTACCGTGCATAAAGATTCTGCGTCCAGGGCTCCAAAATATTTGGAAAACGGACTGTGAGGTCCCCCAGTGCTATAATGGTGTTGGCTCTTACGACGGGGAGAGTGGAGCGCTCCAGCACCGTAAACAAGAGGCGGATGTTGTCTTCACACACCGATGGGCTGAAATAAGGAAAAAAAATAATGCACTGAATTGAATATATTAACAGACGTAACATGTATCTCAATCATCTTTCCCTGTACTCTGGGAAGCTCAGTTAACATTAGAGAATAAAAGTACCCAACTGGCTCTGTTCTCACAGTTTAATTCTCTGAATGATGGTAATCAGCTACCATTTAAGAAGAAGTGTCAGGAAAAAAAAGGGCCCTTCAATAATTGTCAGGAGAGATTTAAAAGGTTAATGTGATCAAGCTAAAAGAAACAGTGGAATGCAGCAGTAATTAGAGAGAATACAAGGATGTCCACATAATCAGCTCTCTACAAGGTATGAAACTCTCATTTAGGGGTAGGCATATCAAAATATTAATTTGTGAAGGATTAAACGTGTTGATTATCCAATCTTCATCTCTCAGAGACCTAGGGGTCATCTGTAAGGCCATATCAGTTTTATTTGGGATGTTATGGCTACTGCCGTGAAAGCTCCTATTTCCATTAGAACCATGTTCAGTTACTGAGAAATCATAAACTCAAGAGTTTGCATTGCTGCAGACTAATGTTAGCAAGGACAGTGAAAATACAGTAATGCAGGATGGTTTCAAAAGGCCAAAAGGTAACCGAATGGCTACTAGCCTACTGGCTTTAAGTAATTAAACATTCTGCTGCAGATTTGCAATCTTCAGAATGGTTCTGTTTAAATTGTTAGCAACTTGTCAGATTTACTAGACTACCAGGATTGTGTCATGGGGCAGTTTAAAATATAAAACGCAAAGTTCCTTAAAAACATAGTTTCCAACCCATACGGAGAACCCCATCAGTTAAGCTTTCCTTGAGACGTACAAACAAGGAGCGGGGGTGGGGACACAGAAACATCAGTGATACCCTGGTAGTTTTATTGGAGGGATCCGCCCTTCCTCCTACAGTCAGGTAGATTTATTCCCTCAATTATGCACATGTTTCAGGCACGCACTTCAAA